>CM069451.1:66998028-67163028 GCA_035610835.1 Ophiura sarsii
TGAGATTTATTACTTTTCTTAAACCTATTTGACTTATTAGGCCTATAGCGGACACCGTGCACACTGTCTGCAGATGTCTCTGACTGAAATGCACTAGCATGTTTGTGTGTCTTTTCAGCAGAACGACATATGTCTATACATCGTCCAAGGGTCAGATCCCTTTCATCAAGGAGTTTAGTCCTAGTTTCGTGTTTATTTAAGCCTAACACTATGCGATCTCGCAACAGTGTATCATTCATGCATTTGCAGAAGTTACAGGTTTGTGCCAGTGTTCTGACACTTGCTAAGAATTCTTCAAAGGGCTCATTTTCTTTCTGAATCCTACTGTTAAATACGTATCTTTCGTACGTTTCATTTTTCTCGCCTATGGCGTGTGCATTAAATTTTTCAATAATTGCTTTCAGGTTATTTTTTTCTACCTCATTTGCGAAATCGAAACTATTGTAGATTTCCAATGCTTTGATACCGATGGCATGCAAAAATAATGCGGTTTGGTACTCAGGAGGGTGGTCTGTTATCTTCGCAATGATAGAGTAGTTGCGCCACATTTGCCTCCATGTCTTCCAATTGTCCATCGACGTCAGCTCAGGTGGAGGTTTAATACCCGGCGGTACGCGTGTGTTTACAACATGTTGTTGTTGTTGTTGCGGTGGCAGATCGACGCCATGTTCTTCGTCGCTATTTTCATCCGAGTGGTGAGACGCGTCATCCCCGTTTTCACTCATTATTTTCGATAATGGAACTCAATTTACCTTAGAAACCTTCTATGATGCGTATACAATTCGCTACTTGAGGAATTATTAAGCTAAGAGTTCTCTAACGGCTAAAAAATGTCATTTTCACCGCTGCTAACCATGTAATAGTAGGCGTGACGATAAGCGTGTTAAGTGATCTGCACAGATTTATTGGTTATCGATATGTAATCAGCTGACGAGCTATGGTGTTGCTCGTATTATTGTTCATCACATTAATACTATAACACATGGTAAAGGGGCATTGAGAGATACATATGCGAGTGCGCCCTCAATTACCCTGGAAATCAGTTTTTTTGCATCAAAGTAATACTTAGGCATATACTAACTACCATCTGAAACAGTTTACCAACATTCGCCGTTTATCATATAAAATTTCATGATTTTCTTAGTTTCGATATAATCATATCGAAACTCAGGGGCTGAATTCGGAAGTTATGCATCGTTTTACTCACTGACTTTCGTGGCAAACCGGAAGTGACGTTATTTGCTTAGTTTGGTATGAAGGCGATATCGGAATTGTATGACATTTTGGATTTGGGCTATGTTGATGATTATCTTTACGTTATTTGCTCATTTAGTAGGCCTATATAATCTCTCAATGCCCCTTTTCATTGCCATTGAATAAATAGTTTTCGAGTCATGCCAATTTTCCTAACCCTAATCTAACCTTAACCCTAATCTAACCCTAATCTAACCCAAACCCTAACCCTAACTTAACCTTAAATCTAAGCTTGATTTTTAAACACTAAACGATGTGGCCTTTTTAAGCCTTTACTATCGTCTGAAGATAGCAAATGTTAGATGCTATCTTCAGAAGATGGCAACCAATAAACGCCTCCTTCAAGGAGAAAGCAATGGATTCAGAAGACAGCATGCGTCGTAACTATAATACACAACGTACTCTGACGCCTACGGACGCGCGTTTGAAAGTCGCGTATTTGTACGGTTACGCCGTCAGCTGCTATCTTCTGAAGACAGTGATTGTATACCAAACGTCCCTAAATGTTGGTGAAACTTTCAGGATATCGTCAGCAGAGACAATGCAATGTAATGGAATGAAAAAAGAAATTATTAATATTTAATGAAATGGCAACATTGATTGACATTGTTAAATCATACACCCTTTAAGACGACAACATCGAAAATTCAAGGTTTTCGGGCGTCGTCGGATCAATGTTGGGGTCAACCGGGTTTGTAGAAAACAAGTAGGCCTATAACTCAAAAACTGTTTAACCAATATCGAAGACAATTTGTGTATGATTTTGAAATAATATTTGGTTTATGAATAACTCAAAATATTGAAACAAAATGATCATATAAAAAATCAAAGTTACTGAGGTAGCACACCTATAAAATAATAGTTCCAGGCGAAAACTCTTATTGCGCAATACTTCTTATCAATACGCGTGATTAAAATAGTGATTTCTCGGGAACTACAGTGATTTAGCAGACGAGGTTGGTATCAAATTAAAGCTAACAATATGAATTTTAATGATAGATCATTTACAAATAATATTAACTATTTGTTGTTAATAAATAGTAGTCCTACTTTCACGGTGCACGGCCGTAAGTCTTGCGAAAAATCAACTTGAAAAATGACCGTAGAGGGCTTAGATGCTCGATTGCTTAAAATCTAACCGTTATCGATACATATTTTACAATTTTAATCATAAGCTTGCTAAAATAGCTAGAGTTTAATACCAATTGAATGACTTTCTATGTGAACATTAAAAATAACCTTGCCAGAACATGGTTTAAATCTTCTAAAAATCTAAAAGTACGGTGGCCTGCGTGTATAATGCGTCATAGTTTGGGAGCATAAATAGAAATTTATACATAGAAATAAAAATTCTTTCAATTTGGTATTAAACTCTAGCTATTTTAGCAAGCTTTCGATTAAAATTGTAAATTATATATCGATAACAGTTAGATTTTACACAGTCGGGAATCTAAGCGCATCGGCCGTAATTCAAAAACTTGTCTTTTGCTAATGTCGGGTTTCTAACATTTTCCTAACTTTAAAGTTTAAATCGTTAAAATCGATCTATCGTTATAATCATATTATATGCATTGTTTGATACCAATATCAATTCCTAAATCACAATGGTCATTGAGATTTTGTTTTATGGGGAGCCCGATTTTTTTGGGGGATGGGTGTTTTGTTGAAGAGTCCGAGCCCGATTTTTTTTTTTTTGGGGGGGGGGGGTTGTGAGAGAGTTCGATTTTTTTGGGGGGATGGGCGTTTTGTTTGGGAGTCCGAATTTTTTGGGGGAGGGGGAAATGGTCGTTTTGTGGTGTGGGGGGGGGGGGGATCCGAATTTATTTTGGGGTGGGGGATGGGCGTTTTGTGGGGAGTCCGATTTTTTTTTTTTGGGGGGGGGGGGTTGGTTGGTGTTTTGTGGGGGAGTCCGAGTTCCATTTTTTTGGAGGGGGTGTTTTGTTGAGGAGTCCGGGCCCGATTTTTTTTTTTTGGGGGGGGGGGGGTTGGGGTTGTGAGAGAGTTCGATTTTTTATTGGGGGGATGGGCGTTTTGTTTGGGAGTCCGATTTTTTTTTGGGAGGGGGAATGGTCGTTTTGTGGTGGGGGGGGGGAGTCCGAATTTATTTTGGGGTGGGGGATGGGCGTTTTGTGGGGGAGTCCGATTTTTTTTGGGGGGGGCCGGGGGGGTTGGTTGGTGTTTTGTGGGGGAGTCCGAGTTCCATTTTTTGGAGGGGGGCGGGGGGGGGGTGGTGGGCGTTTTGTGGGGAGTCCGATTTTTTTTGGAGGGTGGGGAATGGGCGGTTTGTGGGGAGAGTCCGGTTTTTTAGGGGGAGGTGGGGAGAATGGGCGTTTTGTTTGGGAGTCCGATTTTTTTTGGAGGGGGGGGGGAACTTGGGCGTTTTGTGGTGGGGAAATATTTGATAATATAAAACCTAATGAATCCATGTGGTCTTCCACTGACATGACCTTAATCTTCATCACAGGGAGTATTGGTTTTAAACGGGGTTACCTGCGTGGGTAACTCCATTTGACATTAATCTTCAACACAGGGAGTATTTCAAATGGGGTTACCTGCGATTTTTTTTCTTCTTGGGGAGGGGGGGGGGGGGCGGGGGATGTGCGATTTGTGGGGGAGTCCGATTTTTTTTGTGGGGGAATGGGCATTTTGTGGTGGGGGGGGGGAGTCCGAAATTATTTTTGGGGGAATGGGCGATTTTTGGGGAGTCCGATTTTTTTTTGTGGGGGGGGGGGTATGGGTGTTTTGTGGGGGTGGAGGAGTCCGAGTTCGATTTTTTTTGGGGGGGGGGGGAGAATGGGCGTTTTGTTTGGGGTATGGGTGTTTTGTGGGGGTGGAGGAGTCCGAGTTCGATTTTTTTTTGGGGGGGGGGAGAATGGGCGTTTTGTTTGGGAGTCCGAGATTTTTTTGTGTGGGGGGGGGACTTGGGCGTTTTGTGGTGGGGAAATATCTGATAATATAAAACCTAATGAATCCATGTGGTCTTCCACTGATATGACCTTAGTATTGGTTTTAAACGGGGTTACCTGCGTGGGTAACTCCATTTGACATTAATCTTCAACACAGGGTGTATTGGTTTTAAACGGGGTTACCTGCGTGGGTAACTCCATTTGACATTAATCTTCAACACAGAGAGTATTGGTTTTAAACGGGGTTACCTGCGTGGGTAACTCCATTTGACATTAATCTTCAACACATGGAGTATTGGTTTTGAACGGGGTTACCTGCGTGGGTAACTCCATTTGACATTAATCTTCAACACAGGGAGTATTGGTTTTTAACGGGGGTGGGTAACTCCATTTGACATTAATCTTCAACACAGCACAGGGAGTTGGTTTTAAACGGGGTTACCTGCGTGGGTAACTCCATTTGACATTAATCTTCAACACAGGGAGTATTGATTTCAAATGGGGTTACCTGCGATTTTTTTCTTCTTGGGGAGGGGGATGGGCGATTTGTGGGGGAGTCCGATTTTTTTGTGGGGGAATGGGCGTTTTGTGGTAGGGTCCAAATGAATTTGTTGGGGAATTGGCGTTTTGTGGTTGGGGGGGGGGGAATCCGAAATTATTTGTTGAGGAATGGGCGATTTTTGGGGAGTGTTTTTTTGGGGGGGGGGAACTTGTGCGTTTTGTGGTGGGGAAACTTATCTGATAATATGAAACCTAATGAATCCATGTGGTCTTCCACTGATATGACCTTAGTATTGGTTTAAAACGGGGTTACCTGCGTGGGTAACTCCATTTGACATTAATCTTCAACACAGGGTGTATTGGTTTTAAACGGGGTTACCTGGAACTGCGTGGGTAACTCCATTTGACATTAATCTTCAACACAGAGAGTATTGGTTTTAAACGGGGTTACCTGCGTGGGTAACTCCATTTTGACATTAATCTTCAACACAGGGAGTATTGGTTTTAAACGGGGTTACCTGCGTGGGTAACTCCATTTGACATTAATCTTCAACACAGGGAGTATTGGTTTTAAACGGGGTTGGGTAACTCCATTTGACATTAATCTTCAACACAGGGAGTTGGTTTTAAACGGGGTTACCTGCGTGGGTAACTCCATTTGACATTAATCTTCATCACAGGGAGTATTGAGTATTATTGGTTTCGAACGGGGTTACCTGCGTGGGTAACTCCATTTGACCTTAATCTTCAATACAGGGAGTATTGATTTCAAACGGGGTTACCTGCGATTTCTTTTTTCTTTGGGGGAGGGGGTGGGCGATTTGTGGGGGAGTCCGATATTTTTTTGTGGTGGGGGGAGTCCACATTTGTTTGTGGGAGAGTCCGGGTTTTTTTTGGGGGGGGGGCGATGGGTGTTTTGTTGTTGAAGAGTCCGAATCCGATTTTTTTTTTGGGGGGGGGGGAGGGGCGGCGTTTTGTGGGAGAGTCCGATTTTTTTCTTTTGGGGTGGGGGGGGGGGGAGTGGGAGTTTTGTTTGGGAGTCCGATTTTTTTGAGAGGGGGAATGGTCGTTTTGTGGTGGGGGGGGGGAGTCCGAATTCACTTTTTTTGGAATGGGTGTATTGTGGGGGGAGTCCGATTTTTTGGGGGGATAGGGGGGTGTCCGAGTTTGATATTTTTTGGGGGTGGTGGGGGCGGTGGGCGTTTTGTGGAGAGTCCGATTTTGGTGGGGTGAGGTGGGGAATGGGCGATTTGAGGGGGAGTCCGATTTTTTTTTTTTTGAGGGGGGGGGGAGAATGGGAGTTTTGTTTGGGAGTCCGATTATTTTTTGGAGGGGGGAACTTGGGCGTTTTGTGTGGTGGAGAGTCCGATTTTTTTCTTCGGGGGAGGGGGCCGGTGGATGGGCGATTTGTGGTGGGGAGTCTGATCTTACAAATTTCAGCTCACGCGCTGTTGAAATTTCTGGTTTAATATACATTTCCCCGGGTTATTTTTAATAAAATATTGTGAGCTCATTAGCAGAGAAAGCATTATAGGGGCGATTGATCATAGATATTGAGTTACAATGATTTATGCGTGACCGTATCAATTTCAGGAGTCAATTTGATACTTCCTATGATATTGAGTTTTAGAGAACATTCGATTTACAAATAAATTGTTGTTTTCTCATTATATTATTTCACACGATTGTCTACTGGTGATTCATTTTCCCCGGTCTCCCCTCTCCAATAGAAAACCGCAAACTCTCAAAGGACACCGCAAGAATGTCAAGGGCGCGGCTATTTGTTAATTATCACCATCATGTATTGCATGAAGGCTCGAAACACGCTCGCACAATTCTGGGGGGATAGGTGATCGAAGTTTGGGGCATGCGCATACGTAATCGTAAAGTTCTTTGAACGGGCTTAGGCGTGTGGTTGATTAATGGTCGGTGGGGTCATATCCAGGCACGCATTTCAGGAATGGGGGAGCCTTTCTCACGCTAGTAAAATGAACACACAAGTTACGTGGCCGGCCGGGCGTGGTCTACGTGATGCGACTGACCGATTCCTAGCTTTCCTATGAATTCGAATAAATATATTAAACAAAATGTAATCGGGCTTTTTTATAGAAAAATGTATATCGGCGGTGAAACATGTGAACACAAACAAAATCGGACGGGTTAATTGGAATATTACAGTATTGATTGCCAAATACGATGTCAATGATGAACGGTAGGTCAATCATAAAATAAAATCACGCTCATCCGAAGGTTTATTTGAAGACTACAATCATATTTATAATTACAACTCATTCCATATTTATTGATTTATCTCGGGCAGAAAAAAATCATAGATTTTTATTTGACCAGGTTTTCTCGTCTCTCAATACCTGATCCGTCAAGGGAAAATAACCTTCCATGAAACACAAAAATACATGTGGAATATATCGAATGTTTTTCTTTCATGATCCCCCGGGTCATTGACTCATTTCCAACCATTGAACATAAATAATAACCCCTTGGTTCGAACATGGTTCGAAGTATAACGGTTTACTGTTATAGTGTTAATATTGAATTATAAAGGATAACTGTTTTGCATTGTTGGATAAATCATGGAGAATACTTCCATGGATAAATGTGTTATTTTGAAGACTTATTTACGGCAAATCCCATCACATCACTGTCAAGTGAAACCGGGGCAATAATTACCCATTCAATACTGCAGCGATCGAACAATATTATCAGATACGGGCTCTTTTTTGGACAAGGCAAACTGCAGTTGTTTACAAAATATACAATGCAGAAAATAAGAGTCTATTTTAATCATCAATAGAAATTTACCTATCGGGTGTAACGTTTTATGATAATGGTCTGTCATCTATAATCGAATCCATGGCCTCAACACTTGACGTTAATGAGATCGATTGAGTCATGGTTCACCACGAACTAGGTTGTTTTATAACACGACCCTATCGACGCACTTGTGAAGATGTTTTACGATCGGTTTGTATTGATTTATACCACTTGACAAACAATGGGCTAGTAGCCGAGGAAGAAAAGAGATTTTTGTTATTGTGGATTCAACAAATTATCGGATTAAGGGTTTGAACGTTGCAAAGGCGATATTATCGGGTGAAAAACGATGTCCCGTTATATTCAGTAACTTGCCAACAGGACTCTCAAGGATTATGTTTGGAAAAAATCAACACGATTTCAACGCGTTGCTGCTTCGATTTTTTCGATTTTCGCGATTTAATCACAACGCGATTTGCTTCGTTTAAATCGCCTCACTCAGTTATGACATCATGCCTTATCCAGTTTGAACACCGTCTTACTTGCTGTTCATTGTGTAAGTCACTTGACATGGTTTTGACTACTTCATCACAAAATGATAATAGTAAGCTATGAAAAATAAGCTACATTGATTTTGCTGCTAGTGAACGAGATTCATAATTGAGATAGGAGCAACTTGCCGTGAGTTTGAACTCTGCATCTGACATAGGAAAAGAGTTTTCTATAATTGTTGTCAAAATTTTATGAACTTTGGTCAAATTCATGTGTTTATTTGATTGTCAATCTCCAGAGTCCAATGACATCACATTTTGTGTAGTCCATAGTAAAATGCACCAAATTTCGTTGCTTGAGGATGTCATTTGAACTTTGAAGGGTTATTTATTATACACAGAAAGAGGTAAACCATAACATTTAAGATCCTGTTGTAGGTGGACTTATGAAGAAGAGTTTCAAACCTAAGAAGCGTAACTCATCTAAATGATCTTAACTTTTACCAAATAGGACCCTATCTTTATCAATAAACTGGAAGATGCAAAGGACTTTTATTTGTACCACACCTTTCAGTACTGTTTATATTGTGGTACAAGTAAAGTTTTGTATTTTACATGTGATTTGTTATCAGGTTGAAACATTTGAACTTTTAAGCTAAATATATATAATCTAAAGCAGTTTACCAACCCACAGTGTTTACAATATACAATATAATTTTGGATTCAGAAGGTAAAGGGAATTAAGATAAAAGTCCCATTTGTAGGACTAACCACCATTTAGACCTGATATTACTTGCTTTGTGTTTACTGACTTAAAGTTAGATGACCCGATCAGATTTTCGTAACACAGAATTATTTCAAACATACGGAGATTTTCATATCATATGAAAGCTCGTATTTTTCTCATCATCATACTGAAATTTGACGGCCTAAATCGGTATAATTACGGAGAAATCGATGAAATAACGTAGAATTACCGCGAATGGTGGTAACCACCGATATAGTTTGTGTACTACTCAATGGGTACAGTTCACAGCATCTTGTGCGTCTAAAATAAGAACCATTAGAGCTATGCAACTCAAACTTTAGAACACAACTTTTTTAAGGATGCCCTTTCATGTAGAATAGAAAACTTCAAGTTGAAAATCGGAACATCTACCTTTAAGTGATTTACTGTCAATCACAGAAAATCTCTTCTGTGCACATGGCATATGTGATGCGATCTGTGAAAACCCGTCGGATGTCGCAAAATGTGAAATAAGGATTATGGGTAAAATAAAAAAAATAAAAAAAATAAAAAAATAAAACTTTTATTTTTATTTTTTCATATTTTGTTTAGAAAATTAATTTCTTATACTTTATATCATCCCCTTTTATGAAATTTCACCTTCAAAAACTTACTTCAGTCACTTTTCTAGTTAGCCTTATAATGTTATTCTATTGAACTATGTATCTTTTATGGCCTGTTTTCATGATTTCTTGTTTTGTAGCTTTTTATGACATCACAACCATCATTCACTCATAACTTTTTTTGTAGTGATCGTAGAAAAATGATCAAAACAGTTCTGTAATCAGCACAGATTCAGCTTTCATATGATATAAATATCTCCAATATGAAAAATCCCGACATGTGGCGGGTTTTCACAGATCGCATCACATATGGTGATACAATGTCCTACTGAACGCTTTCCGCTCGGCAGTCGTCTTCATAGACGACAGTTCCAAAATGGCACAAAATGGCACAAAAATGTAAAAGTTATTAAATGTCATCAACATATTTGGAATCACCATGAGAAATGCATTGTAATAAGTACAAACATCCCTAGTATTGGTTCAGTAATTCTTGAGATAAGACTGTGAATTTGGGAAATGTCTCTGAAAAATCAGTTTTGTATACATGGTAAAACTAATAGCTGCATGGAAAGTGTTAATACTGTGGGAATTGTTTGTGTTCAATTCTTTATGTGCTATTATTTCATCCATGGTTTCAGAGCGTGGTCCTTGTGACAATAGGGATGTCACATGCGATAACGGATTGTGTGTTTCTGGATTTGATCTCTGCGACGGAAGAAATGATTGTGGAGATGATTCTGATGAAGCTGACATGATATGTGGTGAGATTATTTATTTAACATTTATTTGCATGTAGTGAATACATAAAATGTTTTTCCATATTCCAAAAATGTGTAGAACTACTTAATAAAATAAAATAAATAGAAACATTAAGAGGAGACGGAGTACAATTTTGAAAAAATGTTTTGCTATCTTTTAATGCGTCTTGGAGGTGAAGTGGTATTTTAACCAGTTTTGTTCTGTTATTTAAATACTTTACATGTAATACTAACTGTCTTTGATTTGTACTACTGATGCAAATCAAGTAACAGATTATAAGAACAAGATAAACATTTATTTTGAATCATCAAATGATTTATTTAAAGTTAATCTCGTTTTCTTGCTTAATTTTTACACCAGAGAAAGACATCCTATAATTTTTTTTTAAAAAGGCATTTTGTGTTGCCCTATTTTTCACCAAGCTGGCTGGAAGTGAATTTTAACATGGATTTGCTAGCTAAGATTAAGCATAGGATTATAATTTGACATGATTTCATGATCCCTTGGCTTTTTGAAAAAAATGTTTGAATTCATTTTACAATGGATTATTTTTAGAATATCTTTCTAAACCTTTCCTGAAGTTGCATAAACTGTAAAATCCTATATTGTTCTCCAAATTACTCATAGATGCTGTCTAAAAGGTAGGGTCCGTTGGTTTGATTTTGTTTGTTTATTGCTAGTAGTTCTGACGCTGTCCTATCAACACAAAAGCAGGCACACCAAATTCTGAACGGGGTTTGAATGTATCACAGGTTTACCACTAAGATAGAGGTTAGATGGACATGGTATGGGCTCACATGGGGTCAATCAAGGTCATATACCTGACTTGAGTGGTACACATGTGTAGGATTTTATGGTTTTATAATTGGCTAAGTTGGCTAACATAAATATTTGAGGACAAAATAAGGTCAAAACTTGTAAACACACACTTGCTACTGCATGCACACTGACTATGCAGACAACCTTGTGGTTGTCAACACTCATCAATGCACTAGTCCCAGCAACTTGCCTGAAGCATATTTGGCCTGGCCTACCAAGCGGCTCTTTAAATAACTCATAAGTCTGTGGTTCAATTACTACATTGTTTCACTGGCTGTGATTAATGTTGTGTGGAGAGATACATGTATATGAAAAGAATCTCATTTTGAGCAGCTTGGTACTAAGCATAGATGAAAGGAACCGACAATTTGGAACCCGGTAGTATATATTTTACGGAATAAATCGTATTGGAAACTGGAAACCAATGCTTAGCACCAAGCTGCCGGAAGCTGGATTCATATGAAAATATCGTTTTTATGTTTGTTTCATTTTTCTGTGTGTGGGGTGGGGGTGGGGAGGGTTGGGGTGTTTGTGTTTGTTTGTTTTCTCATCTTTTTATACCAAATCCCATAAGTGGAAGTTTGACAGATTTCGAAGCATTACAAATTGTGATATTCATTATTATAACATTATTATACATCCAGGTCGTCAAACTCCTTCTGTAAGCGCAACATCATCCATCTCCATTGATGAAGTATTTTCTCCAGCTCTTGAAGACCCTAGCTCACCAGAATTCCAGGCTTTAGCAAGGTCTATTGAGCAAGAGGTAGGAATAGCTTGCCATAATACTGCAGCTTGATTGGCTTACGGATCTGTGTGCTCCAACTAATGTATGTTCTGATTGGTTGACTGAGCTCTGCATTGATTGGCGTATTGATCTCATTCAAAATTTCTTCCAAATTATGCAATATCATGTAAATTTTCCAAGATTTATTATTAGAGAATTGTTTTAGACCGTATTCATGTTATTTTGTCTTACACATAAATGAAGGCAGTAGTAGTATTATTTTCAGTTTGAATTTGATTTGATCTACCATTTGTATGACTTTTGATAGTAAATAATGTCTACAATTGTTTGTTTTTACATTTCAGCTGATCAATCTACTGCAATCCATTCTTGGTGATTTGTTTGCTGGTATTACCATTGATGGTTTCAGGTAAAGTCAGTTTACCTGAATTCAGAATCTATGGCTCATATCAAAGAGCATGCACTTTCTTGAAAAATGTCTATAATGTTATGGAAATATTGGTACTGATTCAATTTTTGTCGGTGCTTTTGCGTGCGGTGTTACTTTGCCATCTATCGTGCGCATTTTGTGTACGGGTCACTTGTGTGTATAAGCCATTCCAGGGTTCCTGTTCAGGCTTGAAAAGGTGGCAAAAAATATGAAAATGTGTGCGCCCATGTGAAATTTACCACAAATGAAAAGCAATATGCATTATAAGAACCACAGAAAACATCAACTTTGTCCCGTGGGTTTCACACATTATTTCAGTCAGTACACTCGATAGATCGTCGCAACAAATGACTAGCTCATAGAAAAAATGTTACATACAATTTTCCAGCCACATTCCATGACTAGTTATGAAAGACAAATCGTTAACGATGGTACAGTTTTATTCAAAAATGCGACATCCCCCCAAAAAAACACACACAAAAACAACAAATATTGCCAAGAATTCCATCAATTTTCAACAGGTTTTCGCTAGTGTGAGCAGCCATCTTTGCTTTTCATTATTGTCTAAAATCAGTCATGTCATAGCATTTTCAAACTCTAGTTGTGTTTTACATTTTGTAACATTCATGCTCAAAACTACCAAGAATAAACAACGTTTTCCAAGGGGTGTCCGAATTTGGCCCGGTTACGCGCATGTCAGAACAATGACATCATGTAATGAGGCAACAGCACCGACGCATGGTTGAATATGCATAGTGAAGTGATAATATATTCAGAATTCAATTGCATCGAAAGGTAACCATTCTAATAAGCTCAGCCATGTTAGCCGACTGAGTTTGCAAGTTGTGTTTTTTTAAATTTAATATTTGCCTTTATTTGCATTCTAATTAAAATATTGCTATGTAATATATGGTTAAATTAGTAAATGGCTACAATATTTCACAATTTTGTAATTTGCGTCCAACTGGTCGCAAATTACACATGACTAGAGTTTGAAAATGCGTCAAAAATGTAAAAAACAAGTCTGTACGCAGTGACAGGCGCTAATTAATTGATGTTAATTAAATTATCTTTCTAACGCTGTTATTAAACTTGAATATGCGCGACTCAAATTTTAGCAATGTCTTTGATAAATCCTTCCTCTTTTTTAAAATTATTCACAGATTTGTTAGGGAAATTCACAACTCTCTTGTAAATTTCTGAATTTAGCAAATTCAGCCAATAGTTAAATATGGTCACTGTTTTTAATTTGCCTTTTTTGCTCCATAGATCAGGGAGTGTGGTCGCTATCTTTACTGTCATCACCACATCTTCTGGTGACACAACTGATCCTGCAACATTGCAACAACAAGTACAGACAAGCTTGGAAAGCGCCCTCACCTCTGCGGCTAATTTGGGTACTTTGGGCACGTTTACTGTCATACCTGACCCGGTGGAAGTAGATTTAACAGGTATGGTCAATGGCGGATTAAGTCAATTTTTCATTCCGATTCATAGAAAATAATCTTTTTATCATTTCAAAATGTGTGCATATATGCCCACACTAAATATACAAACTGAATCACCACTAAGGTGCTTGCACAATGCATGAGACATCTCAACAGGCTTCTATCTCAACAGGCTTCTATCTCAACAGGCTTCTATCTCAACAGGCTTCTATCTCAACATGCTTCTATCTCAACAGGCTTCTATCTCAACAGGCTTCTATCTCAACAGGCTTCTATCTCAACAGGCTTCTATCTCAACATGCTTCTATCTCAACAGGCTTCTATCTCAACAGGCTTCTATCTCAACAGGCTTCTATCTCAACAGGCTTCTATCTCAACAGGCTTCTATCTCAACAGGCTTCTATCTCAACAGGCTTCTATCTCAACAGGCTTCTATCTCAACAGGCTTCTATCTCAACAGGCTTCTATCTCAACATGCTTCTATCTCAACAGGCTTCTATCTCAACATGCTTCTATCTCAACAGGCTTCTATCTCAACAGGCTTCTATCTCAACATGCTTCTATCTCAACAGGCTTCTATCTCAACAGGCTTCTATCTCAGCAGGCTTCTGTCTCAACAGGCTTCTATCTCAACATGCTTCTATCTCAACATGCTTCTATCTCAACAGGCTTCTGTCTCAACAGGCTTCTATCTCAGCAGGCTTCTGTCTCAACATGCTTCTATCTCAACATGCTTCTATCTCAACAGGCTTCTGTCTCAACATGCTTCTATCTCAACAGGCTTCTGTCTCAACAGGCTTCTATCTCAACAGGCTTCTATCTCAACATGCTTCTATCTCAACATGCTTCTATCTCAACAGGCTTCTGTCTCAACAGGCTTCTATCTCAGCAGGCTTCTGTCTCAACATGCTTCTATCTCAACATGCTTCTATCTCAACAGGCTTCTGTCTCAACAGGCTTCTATCTCAACAGGCTTCTGTCTCAACATGCTTCTATCTCAACATGCTTCTATCTCAACAGGCTTCTATCTCAACAGGCTTCTATCTCAACAGGCTTCTATCTCAACATGCTTCTATCTCAACATGCTTCTATCTCAACATGCTTCTATCTCAACAGGCTTCTATCTCAGCAGGCTTCTATCTCAACAGGCTTCTATCTCAACATGCTTCTATCTCAACATGCTTCTATCTCAACAGGCTTCTGTCTCAACAGGCTTCTATCTCAGCAGGCTTCTGTCTCAACATGCTTCTATCTCAACATGCTTCTATCTCAACATGCTTCTGTCTCAACAGGCTTCTATCTCAACAGGCTTCTATCTCAACAGGCTTCTATCTCAACAGGCTTCTATCTCAACAGGCTTCTATCTCAACAGGCTTCTATCTCAACAGGCTTCTATCTCAACAGGCTTCTATCTCAACAGGCTTCTGACATTTTACTGAACATGAAAGATGATCTCTTTATATTAACTTATATTTTTCAAATCATGTTTGAACACTTGTTTGAAGTAGTATAGGCATAATAACTTATATATTGATCTTGATCACATCCAGTGTTGTTTAGTCTCAACTTCCCAAATCATTAGGAACCAGTCAAGTCTATTGGAATAGTAAGTCAAGTCAAGTCTTGTTTTAAGCATGAGGCCTAAGTCAAGTCGAGTCATTGTTCATGGCAACTCGAGTCCAGTCAAGTCATCAAAAATTGTGACTTAAGTCAAAGCCAAGTCAATTCAAGTCAAGTCACTTGACACTGCCCTCCTCGAATTAGGTATTGATAAACTTAGCGACCGCCGGGAACAACTGGTTTTGAAATTCGGCCAGAAGCTCCTCAATTCGGAGCGCCACCAACATCTGCTCCCTGCAAAACCAGCAATAACGAATTCCCTCAGGAACCAGAAAAAATACTAGCAGCCAAAAACAAGAACTGGCAGATATTACAACTCAACTATCCCATATGTCATTCGTCTTTTAAATCAATGTTAGCTGTTTATAATATTATGTATATATATATATATATTCAAGTCAAGTCAAGTCCTTTAAAAAGTTTTGAGCATGAGTTATAAGTCAAGTCGAGTCATTGATCATGGCAACTCGAGTCCAGTCAAGTCATCAAAAATTGTGACTTAAGTCAAAGCCAAGTCAATTCAAGTCAAGTCAAGTCCTTTAAAAGTTTTGAGCATGAGTTATAAGTCAAGTCGAGTCATTGCTCATGGCAACTCGAGTCCAGTCAAGTCATCAAAAATTGTGACTTAAGTCAAAGCCAAGTCAATTCAAGTCAAGTCAAGTCCTTTAAAAAGTTTTGAGCATGAGTTATAAGTCAAGTCGAGTCATTGCTCATGGCAACTCGAGTCCAGTCAAGTCATCAAAAATTGTGACTTAAAGGGCCGCTTGGTAGGCCAGGCCAAATATGCTTCAGGCAAGTTGCTGGGACTAGTGCATTGATGAGTGTTGACATGTTATTAACTATACTCAAAAACCACAAGGTTGTCTGCATAGTCAGTGTGCATGCAGTAGCAATGTCTGTGTTTACAAGTTTTGACCTTATTTTGTCCTCAAATATTTATGTTAGCCAACTTAGCCAATTATAAAACCATAAAATCCTACACATGTGTACCACTCAAGTTGATATGTTCCAGGTTTTTGAGCAGCCCTTTAAGTCAAAGCCAAGTCAATTCAAGTCAAGTCCTTTAAAAAGTTTTGAGCATGAGTTATATTAGTCAAGTCGAGTCATCGCTCATGGTAACTCGAGTCCAGTCAAGTCATCAAAAATTGTGATGTAAGTCAAAGTCAAGTCAAGTTCTGTATAATTGACTCAAGTCATTACAACACTGCTTAAGGGGTCAGGTACTATCAGACTTCATCTAAACATGATTTAATTTCAAATGCTATACCTCTTTACCATTGTGTACTTGCAGCAACATGCTCATTTGGTTACCTCACATGTGACAATGGTTTCTGTGTTCCATACAACAAGCAGTGTGATATGATTGATGACTGTGGAGATGCTACAGATGAAGAACAGGATTGTGGCGGTAATGTTATGATAATTTCTTCCATTTTTGTGTGCAAAAATAGCCAGGAAAATGTAACCTTATCTCTTTTTATAGTCTTTTCATCATGGTAATGTTATTTGACATATTGATGAAATATCTGCTTTAACATTTTATTGAATAGTGATAGCTGTTTTGATAATTTATGTTTAACCCTAACTTATAACATCAATTAAAGTTCCATTTTCCTTTTATAATCATATGTTTGTTTTATAACAAAACAAGCAAATGTTTTATCAAGTAGGATTCTGTGAATTATAATGATAGTGTGGTTCCCATGTTGCCCTCATTTTTTGTTTAGTATAAGATTTGATTAGAAAACTGTACCCAAATATCAGTGCTTGCTTGGCTAATTGGTACACCTTTGTCATGTCTGACAGTTCGGTCAGCAGCTAGTTGATACACCACTGGTAGAGGATATCTTCAAACGTATGAGGCCATTGGTAATAAATGGTTAAGAATAATATTCCATGTTCCAGCCAACCATATTATATCTATATACTCAGGTTATCCATGTTCCAGTCAGCCCTGTCTGAATGGCGGAACATGCATACCATTTGGAGACGTATTCGCATGTCAATGTCCTCAAGGTTACACTGGACCTAATTGCCAGGATGCTGAGCCAGGTGAGATAACATGTGTCATGCTCAAGTTAGAGAATGACATATATTGCATAGCTACATACGGTGGTTTAATAATGTATAGGTTGTACACAGTTTAGAGCTGTGAATGGTCATCCCATGACGACAACAAATAATATGGTACAGCCTGTACATTATGAGACCACTGTATATAGCAAAACAGCTACAGAATATATGTTATTGTAATTCTTATTTAGTTAATTGGTTATGTTTATCTTTTAGCACCAAAACCCCATCTTTTTGTTATATTTATTTATCGAAGGACAGCAAATTTCCCCCTTACAAAATTGGCAAGTCCACTAATTTGTTTCCCAATCTATTGTTTGTTTTTACATTATTGGGCTGCTTCAATTCACTAAAGCCGGGTGTGAACGAACCTAGGTCCTTCTGCTTGTGTAATTGGAGAAGGGGTGGCGGGTCATCTTCTTAGCAAACATTTGATAACATATATCTTGAATGCCTAAATGGTGTATTTGATCTTTCATATGATAATTCAGGTGTTACTTTTATGTAAGAGAGCCACAGTCTATAGACATCTCAATAATGTTAAACAGGTTTCAGGGAAATTCAAACGCACCCTTTATTTCTTAAATTAGTATGGTGAACATTCAAATTTAGGAGTCACCAATTTTCAAAATCAGGCTTTCATCACATACACTAGCAATTTATTATGAGTATGAGTAAACACATAGCAAATATTAGTGTGTTTATGCATGTATCAAATTGGTCTGGCATAGCAGTGAGAAGTAAATCCTGGGTTGCCAACAAAAAGGAGAGCTATTCCAGATTATCAACCAAGAGAATGCCAATCATGATTTACAGGATAAGGTATGTTATAGACCATACCTGTGTACTGACATAAATGCGGGCAGTAGTATTAGTTTAAGTGGAACAATGACGCCGCAGGCAGAGTTGTTCTACGTAAAAAATAATACTACCGAACACATTTATGTCAGACAATATAACACAGGTATGGTCTAAAAAATCTCCCCACAAATAAACATTCCAATCCTGTGCGGTGAGTATGCCATGCATCGGTGTATTGCTTTGCATAAGCACGCAGGAAAAGCGCAGTTAGACGCACGACAGAAGTGCATGTTATGGAGAAAACCTATAGTTACCACACACTGTGTGAGGGCGGTCACCCCACACTAACAAATTGAAGCTTCATCTGCCCCATTTATATTGTCTCAAATGTCTCTGATGACTCTGATAACCAGAGGGATTGCTTAAACTTTCTTACGTCCTGTTAAAGAATTAGTTTTTACCTATCCCTGTGCTGTATGATGTTAATAATTTTAATAATTTACATCTTTGTTGCAGATAATCTCTGTCTTGGTGATAACCCATGTCAAAATGGAGGAGTCTGCAACCCTGTTCCTGGTGGTTACTGGTGTCAATGTCCAACAGGTTATGAAGGAACGCTTTGTGAATATGGTAAGTCGGTAAATAAATAAAAAATAGAATGAGTAGAATTCAATCTTGTGATTACTCATTCATTGTGCTGTATGTTGTGCTTCCTATGTAGTCACTTAAAACCAAGGGAAAAGATCCCAATGTTGAATCAATTTATAAATAAATGACTAGTGGGATTTTTTTTATTGTACAATAACCGTTAGACTTCCAATTGATTTCTAGACAATTTTTAGCAGCTAGATGGATCATGCAATACCAGTCCCCTGTTTATCAAGTTTGCCTCATGGAGACTTGAAGGTATGATTCAATACCAGTCCCCTGTTTATCAAGTTTGCCTCATGAAGACTTGAAGGTATGATTCAATACCAGTCCCCTGTTTATCAAGTTTGCCTCATGAAGACTTGAAGGTATGATTCAATACCAGTCCCCTGTTTATCAAGTTTGCCTCATGAAGACTTGAAGGTATGATTCAATACCAGTCCCCTGTTTATCAAGTTTGCCTCATGGAGACTTGAAGGTATGATTCAATACCAGTCCCCTGTTTATCAAGTATGCCTCATGAAGACTTGAAGGTATGATTCAATACCAGTCCCCTGTTTATCAAGTATGCCTCATGGAGACTTGAAGGTATGATTCAATACCAGTCCCCTGTTTATCAAGTATGCCTCATGAAGACTTGAAGGTATGACTCAATACCAGTCCCCTGTTTATCAAGTATGCCTCATGGAGACTTGAAGGTATGATTCAATACCAGTCCTCTGTTTATCAAGTTTGCCTCATGGAGACTTGAAGGTATGATTCAATACCAGTCCCCTGTTTATCAAGTTTGCCTCATGAAGACTTGAAGGTATGATTCAATACCAGTCCTCTGTTTATCAAGTTTGCCTCATGGAGACTTGAAGGTATGATTCAATACCAGTCCCCTGTTCATCAAGTATGCCTCATGGAGACTTCAAGGTATGATTCAATTCCAGTCCCCTGTTTATCTAGTATGCCTCATGAAGACTTGAAGGTATGATTTAATACCAGTCCCCTGTTTATCAAGTTTGCCTCATGGAGACTTGAAGATATGATTCAATACCAGTCCTCTGTTTATCAAGTTTGCCTCATGGAGACTCGAAGGTATGATTCAATACCAGTCCCCTGTTTATCAAGTATGCCTCATGGCCAAAGATTTTCAAAAGGTGCATCTTGTCTATATTTGAAAAAGATGAGACGTACGTGTCACAAATATGATGCGGAAAAAGCATCTACATTTTTCAGATTAATAGTGTTTCTATTCTTTATCCAGTTAACATCTGCACACCAAATGAAAACACCTGTCAGAATGGAGGTAGCTGTGAGTCGAATCCGTTAGCAGGGGGAACATATCAATGTCAATGTAGTCCTGTATATACCGGAGATAATTGTGAAATTATCATATCTCGAAGTACGTGTTGAATGAGCAGAATAAGTTAATTTTGACTTTTTTATTTAAGTTTTTGTTCATGCAGATCAGTTTGAACCTCTTTTTTGTGGAAGTCTTATTTTAAAAATCTGCATATGTCATTCTATATGTCCAATATAAATTGAGGACCATGGAAGCCACAATTACTTATGAAGACCCATTCGTGGGACCAAAAAACTTTCTTGTGTGTTTTGGTATCCTTTGACTGTTACAGATTTCCAAGGGTCAATAGGTTAAAGTGACAGATTTGGCGAGCAGGTCATACCGGTCACTTAATGGGCCAAATAAATTTAAAAAACGCTATTGCTGTGTCACTAGCCTTTTTCTTAAATTAATCTTTGCAGATAAAATGAAGTCTTTGCTTGTAAGTGAATGATTAGACTAGTGAGGAAAAGAAAAAAAGAAGAACAAATAGTAAATATTCAAGTGATTTACATTTTAATATTTAGGTATAAATAAAGGGACCTTTTTAAAAGATTTGTTTTAATTGCCAAAATATTCTCTCCTTTTTTGTTGTTCAAAATGTATGTACAAATTTCAAGATGTTTGAAAATAAAATAGAAAATTAACCAACACTTTTAAGAAAACTTGTGAAGAGAAACTCTGAGTGACCGACCAGAGGGTCCATCAGCCCATTGAGCTATTATTTTTGTGGCTTTATTGTTCTATTTCTTTGTTATTTTTCATCAGATCCCTGTATCAATCAACCATGTTTGAATGGTGCCACCTGCTACATACTACCTACTGATGGCTATGGGTGTCAATGTCCACCTGGATATACTGGGCAGATTTGTGGAAACACAATTCCAGGTAAACCATCAAATGATAACTGTATGTGCTACAATCCTGGAAAACGGTCTTGGAACGCTTTCTTGTTAACAATGGAAAATTAACATCTCCTTTCCCCCATGCAATGTTGAGAAATGTTAATTTTTTTCAGCAGTTGTTCAAGGTGTCCCAACATTGATTGATGGGTGTGAGGAAAGGAAAAGTGTTGTTTAAGATGTCCTATTCAGCACTTAATACAATAAACACCATTTTAGATCAGAAATGTTCCCCTCCAAAACGTGTAACTCGTTCCAAGGACTTTTTTCCAAGATTGTAGCTGTGGAGTGATATGTTGCCTTGAAGTATAGTTGTCAAATCATAAACATTGACTAGTACCATTTCAGTAAAAGGTAATTTCTTCCAATAAGGAAGAGGCAGTGAATTGTAATAATGTCATTGAAACATATTACATATATTTCTGTGCTTGAGCTTGATCTAAAACCAATTAGTATAAGTAAGATTCATTTATTTATCTTGATCATTTCAAGAATAGTGAAAAAGAACTTTCTAAATTGATCTTTTTTATGCAAGGCTGACCTGAAACTGTAAAAAGACATGATGATCAATTGTTATTTGGTATGATTGCACATCAGAATAGCACTGAATTGGGCTGGTTAGGCCAAGAAAAAAAGACAGATCTATCTCGCATACCTCCCCCCCCCCCCCCCCCCCCCCCCAAGTATGTGGAGTCACTTTTGCGGCATAGCCCTACGCGTGGGATTTTATTTTATTTTTTTATTGGTTTTGAAAAAGTAAAATCTCAATTATTTATATATTAACTAATTGCATCATATTGTATTATATCTTATTATATTGTATCATATTGTATTATACATTATATTGTATATCTTTCTAATAAATGATTCCTTGAATCTCTCAAACAGGTGACTTATGCAACCCACCATGCCAGAACACAGGCACATGCACTCAGCGTACTGATGGATCATATGGATGTCAGTGTAGTCCTGGATTTGCTGGCAATGATTGTGGAACCCTCATATTTGGAGGTATGGAAATTTGAATAGAATTTAAAGGTTAACACTAGGAGAATTTAAATGCCATCATTGTCATACCTCTGGTGTGAAATGGCTTCAGTTGGCATAAAAAAGCTTCATTGCAGTCATGTTTGGAATCAGTGAAGCTGTTCTTGCTTCAGTGAAGTCGTTTTTGCGTCAGTGCAGCAAGTTTGGCATCAGTGAATCATTTTGGAAGTCATTTGGGCAAGTCATTCTGGCATCAGTGAAGTCATTTTGGAAGTCATTTTGGAAGTCATTCTGGCAAGTCATTCTGGCATCAGTGAAGTCATTTTGGAAGTCAGTTCATGCAGTTCCCCTAGTGTAAATGATCTGTAACACAAAAAGTAGAAAAGATAGCAACTTCAAACTTTCCATGAGATCATTCATTAAGTTAAACTGCTCATAATTGATCAAAATTGTATCCTTTATATCCTACAACTTTAGGCCAAGAATGTATTGAATAACCTGTGAACATTAGTAACAGATAGAACACCAATCTGAGTCGGCATCAAGCCAAAATGTTGTTTTTGTATCTTTATTGATATTACAAGTTGTATTTTGTTATGAATTGATTACTCCCCCATGCAGACTGTGTCCTTCCAACTTGTCGGAATGGAGGAACGTGCATCCCACTACCTGCCGATGGATTTAGATGCGAATGCCTCAGTGGTTACACAGGGCAGACTTGTGAAACTGTCATTGCAGGTATTATAAATATGGCATATTTAAAGGTATGGGTGGGTGACACAATTTTAGCTCAATTATTTTGACATGCCATTTTATTTCATTATTCCTTACTTCTGATTCATTTTGCTTGATCACATCACAGTTGTATGGGCTTTCTTCTGATACCAAAATGTTGATCAGATACTACAGTCATCAAAAAAAGGAACTATACAGGTAATAAATGGGCTTCTAATTCTATAAATATATATCCTACCTTAAAATATTAAATTATAAAGTTGTTGAGAAATTTATCATCTTTAATATGAGATATTGCACACTAGGATCGGATGATTATTGAGGAAGTGACACTTCAAAATGGAAGGTGGGGTCTGATTTCCATTTTTTTATACAAGCGGACCCATCTACAGGTACCTTATAGATTACCGGTAGTGCAATTGGTGGATGCATGCGCAGGTTGGACAGTCGGCCGCATTGTTCCGATGGATCAATACGCCACACACACGCTGTCTTACTCTCCCCTATGAAATGTAAAATGTGAAAATGAAATTGTGACTTTACCTTACATTTTAGATTGTCAGTTCTTCAATATTCAACCGATCCTAGCATGCAATATCTCATATTAAAGAAGATAAATTTCTCAACAACTTTATGATTTAATATTTTTAGGTAGGATATATGTTTTTAGAGTTAAAAGTCAATTTATTACCTGTATAGTTACTTTTTTGATGACTGTATTATACATCTGCTGTAAAGAACACTGTTTAATTTAATTTTTTTAAATATTTTTTTCCTTCAGATATTTGTCCGGATGGAGAGTCCATTGTGAATTGTTTTGCCGATCCATGTAGCGTTAGTAGTTGCCCATATCCTAATGCACAGTGTATTTCCAACTATTGTGGTGGATGTAATGCAGTCTTCTATGATGTCAATGGGTATCCTATACCCGATTGCAATGGTGAGTACCTTGTAGAGAGTATATGTATCCCGGGGAAGAGGAGGAGGGGGGGGGAAGGTGCAGTCAAATAACATGCTGTGAATAACATGCTGTAAGAATGTGTGACCAATGACTTTCCAAACACTCCCTAAACGCATATTGCAACATTTGTGATAAAATGAAGATTTTGCGTGTTTTTCTCCCCCAATTAGAACACTTTAAACATGTAAATCTTGACAGGATTTTGAAGAAAATAAGCCTTTTTCTTTAAAAATAGCCTTTTTCTTGAAATAGTACTCCTTTTTTATGTAAATAGTTAATTTGAGACCTGTTATGAAAATTAATGTGTGACCGATCTAAAAAGATATACCAGTTATACACGTTTTTGGTTATGCATGCTTAATTACAGTGGAATAGTTGACTTGCCCCGGAGATATGTATCAAGGACAATTTAGGGGACAAAAATTGAGCATATTATAATGAAAGGTAGAATGGCTTTTTAATATGTTAAGAGCATGAATGTTAAAAGTAGGAGATGTGATTGATGAAGTTTCAGGCCTTCATTAAAACATCTTTCTACATTCTGTATCTTCCACTTTTTATGTTTAGTTTGCACAATACCTTATTTTATAACCAAATTTAAAAGGGTATTACTTGTCCAAACATTGATTTAATGGTAAATAAAACCCCAACATTAGGTAGGAGAAAAAGGCCAAATTTTAGTGGATTCGAGCCCGTTCTCGGGTCGAGTCCTCAAGTCCGAGTCCAAGACCGAGTTCATGAAAATTGGGATTCAAGTCCTCCAGCACTGCTGGCAAAATCCATCTTTTAAATATATGCTCGTACTATTAGGATTATATACCTGTATATTGCCAATCAATTCACAAGCCATCACATTGATTCATCATCAAGCAATAACACATTTCTTGTATTAGGAGGAAGAGGAATCTATTTAATATGTTGATATCTGTCTGCTTTTTCTTCAGCTAATTGTCCGCCAGGAGTTACCGTAACTGCTTGCTTTGCAGATCCATGCACTGTTAACACTTGCCCATCGTATCCCAACGCCCGGTGTGTTTTCAACAATTGCGCTGGATGTAACGCGTTCTTCTTTAATGAGTTTGGTCTTCTGATTCCTGAATGCAATGGTGAGTGTCTTAATAGGGTTTGGGTCTTCTTCTTCTCGTGTCCACGGCACGCAGGATCAGATGGTCCTTGTGCGTGGTGGTGACAGGATTAGTTCAGCTTGTACAAGCTTTATCCCTGGCCGCGTGTACGAATACGGACGCTCCTGTCATGACCTAGAACTGATGTACAGACACAGACCGGGATGATGAATCAAATACGGTTGATTGGGGTATGTCTGACATACATATTCATGAGGTTATAAATTGTAGATAATACTACATGTCTATCACTATTAATCAGTAGGAGGAAAGGACAAGTGGAACACTACTTGATTTGTTGATGTATGCTCAGGGGCGTGCAACTTAAATTGCTGATCGGAAGCTACTTCATCTTTTGCGTGATCATATCTTGGTGGCGCTGTAGCGCTGTCTGTCATCTGCTTATGTATAGACTTGCATCAAGTCTGTCATACACAAGCAATAACGGTATGGTGTATATTTATTTTATTTATTTATTTGAACATACGCTTTTAAAACAGCGGCACCCGTCTACCCGACATCAATACCTTTTAAAGGGAAGTGACTAACAAACAATTAAACATGATTTATACATTCAGGGTGGTAAAAACCCTGCAGCACGTAAGTTTTTACAGGATTTTGTCCAACAATTCTGTGTAAAATTCAATTAAGTCTATACGACAACAGCAGACGACAAACAGCGCCACCTAGATATGATCACTCATAAGGTAATGAGCTCAATTGCCTAGAAAACTTACCTGTTATTTACGTATGCGCAGTACAGGACTTTTCTATCCCAAAATTAATAGAATCCTTGGTATGCTCTCTCTTCAGATAAATGTCCACCTGGAATTCCCGAAGTTGCCTGCTTTGCAGATCCATGTAGCGTAAATAGTTGCCCCTCGTATCCCAATGCACAATGTGTTGCCAACTATTGCGGTGGATGTCACGCACTATTCTACGATGCTAATGAGGTTCCGATACAAAATTGTTATGGTAAGTATCCTATGGTGAATGTGAATCAAGTTTAGCTGTTTTAACATTATTAAAATAGATACAAATTGAGGAATATAGAAATGTCAATGGGGGTGGGGCTGAGGTGAGTTATGTCAAATGTATGGGTACAAATATGGATATTACTGTCTTAAGAATTTTATTTCAAGTAAATTTAAAAATCTAGTTTTAGATAATATGCATTGCAATATTTTTAAAACCATTTTTATATAAAGAGTTCACACTATCTGCTATCCCTAACCCTACAAAATACCGCTGCATAGGTGAACGGTTTTCGATAACAATTGAGCCTATATTGTGGAGTGGTATATTGCGCGAATGTGAAGCTGATAGTCTGTGGCTTGCCTATGCGGGCCGACGGGTTGATGTGCGAAGGGTAGGGTCCCAAGATCGATTCCCGGTCCGGGGGCAGCGATTTATTGGTTCATCTTGTGCCCGGCCCCATTTTCATTAAAAAACCTGCTGGTCGGGTTAATAGCCAATATTATATGATGGTAGCCTTTTATTAAACAAAAACAATTGCATCCCTCTTGTCTATGCAATAGTAAAACTTTGAGACAATAGTATCAATATAAGATGGATAGTGTTCAATACCATGTCAAGTATATAGAGCTGTACATCTTAGAACATTTTGGATTTTTCCATTGAACATGGCTTTACCTTGTGCACTAGTGCAATACACTATATATTGTTGTTGTTTTATTCCACAGGGCCACCTCAATGTCTTGACTTTCAGTTTACCTGCGCTAATGGTGAATGTATATATGCCTATGAGGAATGTGATGGTAAGAGGGATTGCAGAGATGGTAGTGATGAACATGATGGATGCGGAGGTAAGGAACTAGCCTGAGTCCCTCTATCCCTCTATAAAACCTGTGCTAATGGTCACTGTATTTAATGCCTTTGAGGAGTGTGATGGTAAAAGGGGTTGCAGGGATGGTAGTGATGAACATGATGGATGCGGAGGTAAGGAACTAGCCTGAGTCCCTCTATCCCTCTATAAAATCTGTGCTTATGGTCACTGTATGAATGCCTTTGAGGAGTGTGATGGTAAAAGGGGTTGCAGGGATGGTAGTGATGAACATGATGGATGCGGAGGTAAGGAACCATTTTGTAAAACAAAACAAAACAAATAGGTCGATCAGGCCCGTAGAACAGGGTTGTTGCCTAAGTGAATTTGTTTAAATCTTTTCTTTCTGCAGACTCTTGTCCACCAGAATATCCCATAGTTTATTGCTTGATAGATCCATGTAGCGTCAGTAGCTGCACAGCATATCCCTATGCACGGTGTGAATCAAACTATTGTGGTGGATGTTATGCATTCTACTATGACATCAATGGCCATCTGATACCTGAATGCAATGGTGAGTATCAGGAAGTGTATATAATGCTTCAAACCTTTAATAATAATAATAAATAATAATAATAATAATAATAATAATAATAATATTAATAATAATACATAGTACTTTCATAAAGCGCCTTACAACAAGTTCTCAAAGCGCTATTGCCAATATTTCACTGTCATTAGGAAATCGTCAGAATCATTTCGCTTCATATACGTGGCTACTGGCTAGGTGCGCACTGTATCAGCACTATAGATTGTAATATCACCCTTTTTAACAGCTCTCCAATCTTGCTTGGGTCAACGTCGCACTGCGATACAAATTATGAGCGTACAAATACAGACCCGGGATGATCCCGTACTCTTTACCAAGGAGTGTGTGACATTTTTAACGTGCTCGGGTATAGCTCTTCCGATACACAGGACCATCATTTCTATGTGACTTCCCAACCACGGTGCGCTGATCATGCCTACTTCAATCTGTACGGTCTGAAGGAGGCATGCATGGGGGCAAGGTTGTATGGGAATCACCGCAATTCGCATGTCAATTGAAATCAACAAACACCCGAACTCAAATGATCCACCAAGTGAACAGCGGCACAGCAGTTATGTATGAGCGCTCTAACCTGTTGCGCCACCTCGCAAGAAGAAGATCTTCCTGTATTTATGGAACATACCTCCAGATTCTCAAGAAATCGATATCCCCAATTCAATGTGAAAAAGGAAAGATAGAGTGAGAAAAGGTCAAAGTTTTAGAGCAACCCTAGAAAATTAAGTTGACGTTAATTTAAAAGGATTCTATGTCACATCGAATATTAAAACTAGTAAAAAGGAAAGGTGATTTTTACGATGTATAAAAGTTTTTTATTAGCAAGATTATTTATGTCAGACCTCTGTTTATACCGTTTGTGTGAATTTCACGATTCATTGGTGTTAGTCTCGCAAAGCGGTCCAACTCAAAAAGTCTCTCAAATTTGTTCCCGACATTCAGATACAATTAACAGCTAAAATTCCTAGGAAAGCTTAAACCTTTCTCTGTTATCCTTGTAAACATCTTTCCATTGCCAGGAATATTGCTGATTCCAATGTAGTTTTTTATGATTCGGTCTGTACATTATGAGACCACAGTATATAACGAAACAG
Source organism: Ophiura sarsii (assembly GCA_035610835.1). Classification (NCBI taxonomy): domain Eukaryota; kingdom Metazoa; phylum Echinodermata; class Ophiuroidea; order Amphilepidida; family Ophiuridae; genus Ophiura; species Ophiura sarsii. Next base: position 67,026,172 of record CM069451.1, read on the forward strand.
TTGGAAACTATATTGTATTATCTAGCTTTAATCACACACACACACCCCCCACACAAGAGTACCTGATTTCAATCTTTGAGATGTGACACCGATATTAGTTGCGTCTCTGTTAAAAAGGAAAGCCACATGATGATGATTATCACATCATTCCACATGTGATACAAATTAGCATACTTTTTTAATCAGCAAGCCATCTTAAAACTGTAATATTGCCATTGTGGATCGACTTACGAAGAGAGTTCTCTTCTAAAATCATCTGATGTAACATTACCCTATCATAAAAGAAAATCTTTTAAGCATGAAATTATTGTTGATTTTTCAAATACATGCCTGCTTTTTTATAACTCTTTTGTTTCAAATATGCCTTGATAAACTCACTCTGTAAAACACCATAAGGAATGCCCATTCTTTTATAACACATAAAATTGATTGATTATTAAAAGATGCCATACTTTTTTTTCAGGAAGAGGCCTAAGGACCAGAAATCTTATTTTAATTGTTGATATCTTATTTTGCTTTTACAGATAATTGTCTACCTGGTGTTCCCATAGTGGATTGCTTCTTCACAGATCCATGTAGTGTCAATAGTTGCCCATCATATCCCAATGCACGATGTGTTGCTAACTATTGTGGCGGGTGTACTGCACTTTTCTATGATGCTAATGGGTATCCAATAAGAGAATGTAATGGTGAGTGTCCTTAACCCTGACCTTCCTTAACACTATGAGATACAACAGCTAACTTTTATAGCATCCCCTGCTTTTTTGCACTGCCTATAATTAGAGAATAAAAGATGAACATTTTGTCTTGGTTGCCAGACTATTGTGTGACAATGGATGGGTTTGTCCATATTTTGAGTAGTGGATGTCGGCAAAGCCGGCATCTACTACGATGGCGTGGGGTGCTTTGAAGTGAATGTAGAACACTGAAAACACATGTTTGCGCCTGATGTTGGAATAGCCATCCATTAGGGCCTGATATAAGGCAGCAAGAAATTTGAAGCGTCCAATCAAATGCCATATTTTTGATAATTTACATATTAAACCACTCCCACTGCATTATAATCACTTATATACCAGCCATTTAGAAAATTGCGGATCATAAATATTCCCAATTCCCAGATTAGGAAGGCAAATGTTCATGCTCTAAAGCACTGCTTTGATGTAAATCCCACATGTGGCCTTGCTAAAGTCAACCATGACAGCAGGACAACAGCCTGATAACACAGACACTTTATGGCTTTATGGTCTTTGTGTTGTAATACAGAATTGTTAAGGCAGTGTTTAGGCCCTGATGTGCTCCCTCTTTCAGGCATAATTTGTCCCGTTCCTCTTCTTGATAGTTTTAGAGTTAAGAGTGTGTGTATCAAGGACACTTTTACCAGAAAATAATGTCAACTCTGTGATTAAAAACTGTAACACCAAATAGGCAATAAACTATCATCATTTGTTTCTGATTCCACAGGGCCCCCACCCCCTCAATGTCTTGACTTTCAGTTTACCTGTGCTAATGGTCAATGTATAAATGCCTTTGAGGAGTGTGATGGTAAAAGGGATTGCAGAGATGGTAGTGATGAACGTGATGGATGCGGAGGTAAGGAACTAGCCTGAGTCCCCCTTATCCCTCTTGAAAACCTGTGCTAATGGTTATACGGATCTGCCATATGCAAGGAGAGCTTCAAACTAGTACCTCATCGAATGGGACTATTCCATAACATTATGTAACTAGTTCAACTCTCTCTGCACAATATGACATGGTCATGCAATGAGACATTGTGAAATGATACAACACTTTCATTCAATCTGATTGCAGTTTGAGTCTCTCCTCGCGCCTTTGAGGAGTATGATGGTAAAAGGGATGCACTGATAAGGCGATGAAAAAACCCACCTGTTATACAAGCAAATGTACCTCCCAGGTCAGGTCATTTGGTCAGGCATTTGTTGTTGTTGTTGTTTTTGTGGGGAGGGGGTTTGCAAAGAAATTTGTTAAAAAAATATTGTTTTTGTTGAAAATTAAGAAAAATAATTGCCTGTAGAACAGGATTTTGCCCTCGTTGCCTGATAGTGATGAACATAATAGATGCAGAGTTATAGAATTAGCCCGCGTCCTCTTGTCCCTTTAAAGTCTGTGTGTGGGTCAATTTATATTTACATCTGAGGCATACAATGGTAAATTGGATTACAATGATAATAGTGACTAACATGATGGATGCAGAGGTAAGATCCCATTCCCTTAACCCTGATGCTCCTTGACACTACAAAACCTGACAGTGCTACAATCTTGTACCGCGTGATCGCCCGGTCAATCTCGTATAACGCTCCACCAGGCATTCAACTTTCGAGAAAAAAACATAAGTTTTTTAACCTCAGTCTGTAAAGCATCAGATTTGCATGCACATGCACACGGCCGGGGTTCAATCCCTGGCGCTTGCGGAGACCGATTTTCCCTCAAATTTGACCTGGTTGTCTCCCCTGATAGTTTATTCACAAAACCATGTCCTGGGAATGAGGGTTATGGGGGATGTTAACCCCAAAAATATAAAATTTATCAAACGCTGTAAGTTTTGAACTATAAATGTGATGTATATAAAAAATATGCATTTTTGGAAAAGAAATGATCCATTTTTTTAAATTTTTTTTGACAACGTAACAAAATCAGTTTTTGGTAATAAATTAAGAAATTGCACCAAAATCATCTAAACACACTTCTCTAGGAGCAGTATTTTTATTTTTTCATAAACATATTTAGTTTTTGAGGTAATACAATCAAATTGTTTTAGCACAGATACAGAAGATGCATTGGCATTTGTAAAACATTCCTTTCCATAGGCGATCCCTTAAGAAAATAGATGAACATAATTTAGGAGGATTTTGAGGTTCATTGAGAAGGAGGGTGGGCAGGCAGAAATCTTTTTTCATTTGTTTCTATTTATCTATTTATCTTTTCTCTAGGTATTTGTCCTCCAGGAGTAGTAGTAGCTGAATGTTTTGCAGACCCGTGTAGAGTTAATAGTTGCCTGACATATCCCGATGCAAGATGCGTTGCCAACTATTGTGGTGGATGTAATGCCATATTCTATGATGGTGATGGTAATCCCATAAGAGATTGTAATAGTGAGTATTTTATATAGAGTATGCTTATATCAACAACAAACAAACAAACACCCCAATAAACAAATAAACACCCACCCAACAAACAAACAAACAAAGAAGGGTTTTTGCTTCCTTCATCCATTTTCAGTCAGCCAGTTTTATGAAGTGGTCATGGGTATTTATTATAACCATTTTCCAAACAGAATTTCTTCTGTTTCAATACTTTTGTTAGAAATTGTTCAAGATGCCCTTGTAGTGAAAATAAGTATTTTGACCCTGCTACAAAAGATTGGCCAGTCGTACAAAAATAGGCGTATACGACGGGTATTAAACAAATTATAAATATTTTATTTTAAACAGGTTCGCCGTCATGGAAACGTGATCGCTTAGGTTTGAATTTCAGATGCTTTACCATGTGAGGTCTTGTGGCCCAATGGTTTAGGCACTTGCGCAGTAAGCAAGAGGTCTTGGGTTCGATTCCCAGGCAAGATCGTTTTCCCATAATTGTCTCTTTTCTATCCACGACAGCGAACCTGTTTAAAATAAAATATTTATAAGTCGTACAATGTTATGGTGGTTTCTCTCTGTATTTAAATGGGTTATATCTTTGTTGTCTTATGCAGATTGTCCTATTGAAGCCTGTACATTAAACTACGATCCCCTATGTGGTACTGATGGTATTACTTATGGAAACCCATGCCAACTTAGTGCTGCTATCTGTGACAATTCAAACTTGCGACTGGCATATGAAGGAGAATGTCAAAGTAAGAAATCATGTAATAATTCTTTGAGTTTGACAGTGCCCTACCTAGTGACATTGACTCATTCTGAGTAGGCCTATAAAACACCTTGCAGTGGATAGGAAGAACCATGTGGTACCAAACGTTTCATTTGAAGAAAAGTGTTGACGTGCGGCTTTAAACACACGGTCCGTCATAACAAAATAACTTTTATGATTTCTTTCTACATTTATATATAGAGGATGGAAATGTAAGCTGCCCAATGGTTGTTTTTGAATATTTAGCTTATGAAAAGTCTACTCTCCATAACTGGGGTCTCACTATCCTGTGTTAAAACATGACTATTTGGGATCGGGCGAGCAGATGAGACATCGTTTCCATATGAGGCCCATGAATAAGAGGATAAGCCACTTAATGGAAACACCTATCAGTGATATTATTTTTGTCTTTTTTCCCCAGGCGATCCTTGTGCAAGTCGACCATGTCTAAATGGAGGTTCCTGTAGGCCTATTGGATCTTCTGAGCGCATTAGTTTCAGATGTGTGTGCCGCACAGGATACATAGGACGTCTTTGTGAAATAGAATCATCAGGTTAGTACTATTAGCACATTACATGTCCGTTAGAGAAGATTATTTTTCAGAACACCCTCGTTTGACTTGTTTTGGCTAGCTCATCTAAATGCTAATTCAATTATTTAAAAAAAGCATGTGATTCTGACGGGATTTGAACCAGCAACCTTTGCATCATCCACACTCAGGGCTGGATCTTAAACTTTTTTGGTACCAGCCATTCGGGCAGGTAACTTCAAAAAGTTACCAGCCCGACAAGAAATTCACCTGCCCAAATTTGTTTCTCGATTACACAGATATTGGTCATGTTTCATTATCATAATTCATATCGTGTTTTGTTTGTTTGATAAGTTTCTTCATCACTATCATAACTATAAATTATTATTATTCCGGCTTAGAATGTTGACGCGAATCTGCAAATCTTGTACACGCAAAATTCCATTTACGCGAATCCATGTGGGGATTTCCTATTATCTATTAACTTTTGAAAAACCAATCAGGCATTTTACAGTGTTTTTTATGATCTTAACGACTAAGTATAATTGAGGAATCTTTACTTTGATCGTTTGAAAAAAGGTACCCGCCAGTGGGACAGGTACTTTTGCAATTTGACCCGCCAAACGCCAAATTTACACGCCATGGGCGGGCGGGCGGGCGGGTGCTAAAGTCCAGCCCTGTCCACACTACTCTTACCAATTGAGCTAAGGAGGCAACTACCAGAAGAGTGCAATATTATAATCTATAGGTATTAAGTTCTCAAAATAAAAGATTAAATGCTCTTACAAATGGCACTGTATTACACGTTTAGTGAACCTATTTAATGATCTATACACCAAATTGTTTAGAAATAGATTAAGTTCAACACTTAGTAAAACATGTAGACAAAAAAATGATAAAGACAGTCAAAAATTCACCGGAAAAATGAAACAGCTCCTGTTTTTCAGCTGATGGGCAATTCTCTGCAAACATTTCTAGCGTTGAAATTTTCTCTATCCGATGTGTCAATGATCCAAGCTCTACGGTAGTGAATTCTGTAATCAAATGCAATTCCCTTCATTGTTTCAACACCAGAAACCGCCAATGGCTTGTAGGCAGAGATTATGTGCCATGAATGAATTACGTCAAGACTCACTAACACATGTTTAATATAGGATAAAATTACAACAGAGGGCGATACTAAAATGTCCAGGTTTGGATTTTTAAGGGATGTGATTGGCCAAAGTGATAGGTCCAATCTTGCAATTTGTCAATTGTGTTTTTATTGATTGGCTTGGCACCTAGAGCAAACATAGGTATGAAATTGATGTTACTTCATAAGGTCTCATGGCTCCACCAACGTATCTTAATTTCATGACCCATGCGTATATGACTGTGTGAGTGTCGTAAATCTCTGCCCATCTATATTATTGGATTTTCAAGCAGGCTGCGTATGATGTGTCTTTCATTTTAACTTCCTTGCCACACCAATATAGAAATCCTGGCTTTATCAATGGCTGTTGGAAAAGGTCATGGCACTTTGAGCAGACCTTGACTCCAAAGAATTATCCACCATTAGTATGCTAAACATATAACCAGTGTTTGGTAAATCAAGTAACCATAGCACAAGGCTTGACACATAATGTAAACACCGAACTATAGATATTGGAACACAATGATGACCAACACGATATGATTCCTTTAAGATGTGTTTTTGGATCACAAACTGTCAACATGAAGAAACCATTGAAGTACATAATGCGGTAATACAATTTTGCAAAAATCAGTGTTATTCATTGATTAAATGTTATAATATCATAACATTTGTAATATTAACATCCTTATAATATACAGATTGTTCAGTAGTGTGTACTGGTGTCAGAGATTACTCGTCTTTTGTGTGATCATGTGTGGTACTAATGTTCCTATTTACAGATTTTTCAGTAGTATGTGCTGGTGTAAGAGATTATTCGTCTTTTGTGTGATCATAATATGTGTAGTATTTATGTTCCTATTTACAGATTGTTCAGTAGTATGTTCTGGTGTAAGAGATTATTCGTCTTTTGTGTGATCATAATATGTGTGGTATTAATGTTCCTATTTACAGATTGTTCAGTAGTATGTTCTGGTGTAAGAGATTATTCGTCTTTTGTGTGATCATAATATGTGTGGTATTTATGTTCCTATTTACAGATTGTTCAGTAGTATGTTCTGGTGTAAGAGATTATTCGTCTTTTGTGTGATCATAATATGTGTGGTATTAATGTTCCTATTTACAGATTGTTCAGTAGTATGTTCTGGTGTAAGAGATTATTCGTCTTTTGTGTGATCATAATATGAGTAGTATTTATGTTCCTATTTACAGATTGTTCAGTAGTATGTTCTGGTGTAAGAGATTATTCGTCTTTTGTGTGATCATAATATGTGTAGTATTTATGTTCCTATTTACAGATTGTTCAGTAGTATGTTCTGGTGTAAGAGATTATTCGTCTTTTGTGTGATCATAATATGTGTGGTATTAATGTTCCTATTTACAGATTGTTCAGTAATATGTTCTGGTGTAAGAGATTATTCGTCTTTTGTGTGATCATAATATGTGTGGTATTAATGTTCCTATTTACAGATTGTTCAGTAGTATGTTCTGGTGTAAGAGATTATTCGTCTTTTTTGTGATCATAATATGTGTGGTATTAATGTTCCTATTTACAGATTGTTCAGTAATATGTTCTGGTGTAAGAGATTATTCGTCTTTTGTGTGATCATAATATGTGTGGTATTAATGTTCCTATTTACAGATTGTTCAGTAGTATGTTCTGGTGTAAGAGATTATTCGTCTTTTGTGTGATCATAATATGTGTGGTATTTATGTTCCTATTTACAGATTGTTCAGTAGTATGTTCTGGTGTAAGAGATTATTCGTCTTTTGTGTGATCATAATATGTGTGGTATTAATGTTCCTATTTACAGATTGTTCAGTAGTATGTTCTGGTGTAAGAGATTATTCGTCTTTTGTGTGATCATAATATGTGACGCGATCAAGAGGAATGAGTCGGATGTCGACTCTGGTCGAAAATGAGTTTTTAATACAGTTTTAAAGAGGACACCTAGAGCTTTCAGAAACTGAAAACCCCATGTCGATACGACGTTTTGTTTCAAAGTTATGTCAAATTGTATACATGAATTTCCATCAAAACTTATGTAAGCCGCCATTTTGAATTGGCCATATCTCAATTTGGGATTCCCCGACATCCGACTCATTCCTCTTGATCGCGTCACATATGTGTGGTATTAATGTTCCTATTTACAGATTGTTCAGTAGTATGTTCTGGTGTAAGAGATTATTCGTCTTTTGTGTGATCATAATATGTGTGGTATTAATGTTCCTAGTTACAGATTGTTCAGTAGTATGTTCTGGTGTAAGAGATTATTTGTCTTTTGTGTGATCATAATATGTGTGGTATTAATGTTCCTATTTACAGATTGTTCAGTAGTATGTTCTGGTGTAAGAGATTATTCGTCTTTTGTGTGATCATAATATGTGTGGTATTAATGTTCCTAGTTACAGATTGTTCAGTAGTATGTTCTGGTGTAAGAGATTATTTGTCTTTTGTGTGATCATAATATGTGTGATATTAATGTTCCTATTTACAGATTGTTCAGTAGTATGTTCTGGTGTAAGAGATTATTTGTCTTTTGTGTGATCATAATATGTGTGGTATTAATGTTCCTATTTACAGATTGTTCAGTAGTATGTTCTGGTGTAAGAGATTATTTGTCTTTTGTGTGATCATAATATGTGTGGTATTAATGTTCCTGTTTACAGATTGTTCAGTAGTTTGTTCTGGTGTAAGAGATTATTCGTCTTTTGTGTGATCATAATATGTGTGGTATTAATGTTCCTATTTACAGATTGTTCAGTAGTTTGTTCTGGTGTAAGAGATTATTCGTCTTTTGTGTGATCATAATATGTGTGGTATTAATGTTCCTATTTACAGATTGTTCAGTAGTATGTTCTGGTGTAAGAGATTATTCGTCTTTTTTGTGATCATAATATGTGTGGTATTAATGTTCCTATTTACAGATTGTTCAGTAGTATGTTCTGGTGTAAGAGATTATTCGTCTTTTTTGTGATCATAATATGTGTGGTATTAATGTTCGTATTTACAGATTGTTCAGTAATATGTTCTGGTGTAAGAGATTATTCGTCTTTTGTGTGATCATAATATGTGTGGTATTAATGTTCCTAGTTACAGATTGTTCAGTAGTATGTTCTGGTGTAAGAGATTATTCGTATTTTGTGTGATCATAATATGTGTGGTATTAATGTTCCTATTTACAGATTGTTCAGTAGTATGTTCTGGTGTAAGAGATTATTCGTCTTTTTTGTGATCATAATATGTGTGGTATTAATGTTCCTATTTACAGATTGTTCAGTAGTATGTTCTGGTGTAAGAGATTATTCGTCTTTTTTGTGATCATAATATGTGTGGTATTAATGTTCCTGTTTACAGATTGTTCAGTAGTTTGTTCTGGTGTAAGAGATTATTCGTATTTTGTGTGATCATAATATGTGTGGTATTAATGTTCCTATTTACAGATTGTTCAGTAGTGTGTTCTGGTGTAAGAGATTATTCGTCTTTTGTGTGATCATAATATGTGTGGTATTAATGTTCTTATTTACAGATTGTTCAGTAGTATGTTCTGGTGTAAGAGATTATTCGTCTTTTGTGTGATCATAATATGTGTGGTATTAATGTTACTATTTACAGATTGTTCAGTAATATGTTCTGGTGTAAGAGATTATTCGTCTTTTGTGTGATCATAATATGTGTGGTATTAATGTTCCTATTTACAGATTGTTCAGTAGTATGTTCTAGTGTAAGAGATTATTCGTCTTTTGTGTGATCATAATATGTGTGGTATTAATGTTCCTATTTACAGATTGTTCAGTAGTATGTTCTGGTGTAAGAGATTATTCGTCTTTTGTGTGATCATAATATGTGTGGTATTAATGTTCCTATTTACAGATTGTTTAGTAATATGTTCTGGTGTAAGAGATTATTCGTCTTTTGTGTGATCATAATATGTGTGGTATTAATGTTCCTATTTACAGATTGTTCAGTAGTATGTTCTGGTGTAAGAGATTATTCGTCTTTTGTGTGATCATAATATGTGTAGTATTTATGTTCCTATTTACAGATTGTTCAGTAGTATGTTCTGGTGTAAGAGATTATTTGTCTTTTGTGTGATCATAATATGTGTGATATTAATGTTCCTATTTACAGATTGTTCAGTAGTATGTTCTGGTGTAAGAGATTATTTGTCTTTTGTGTGATCATAATATGTGTGGTATTAATGTTCCTATTTACAGATTGTTCAGTAGTATGTTCTGGTGTAAGAGATTATTTGTCTTTTGTGTGATCATAATATGTGTGGTATTAATGTTCCTGTTTACAGATTGTTCAGTAGTTTGTTCTGGTGTAAGAGATTATTCGTCTTTTGTGTGATCATAATATGTGTGGTATTAATGTTCCTATTTACAGATTGTTCAGTAGTTTGTTCTGGTGTAAGAGATTATTCGTCTTTTGTGTGATCATAATATGTGTGGTATTAATGTTCCTATTTACAGATTGTTCAGTAGTATGTTCTGGTGTAAGAGATTATTCGTCTTTTTTGTGATCATAATATGTGTGGTATTAATGTTCCTATTTACAGATTGTTCAGTAGTATGTTCTGGTGTAAGAGATTATTCGTCTTTTTTGTGATCATAATATGTGTGGTATTAATGTTCGTATTTACAGATTGTTCAGTAATATGTTCTGGTGTAAGAGATTATTCGTCTTTTGTGTGATCATAATATGTGTAGTATTTATGTTCCTATTTACAGATTGTTCAGTAGTATGTTCTGGTGTAAGAGATTATTCGTCTTTTGTGTGATCATAATATGTGTGGTATTAATGTTCCTATTTACAGATTGTTCAGTAGTATGTTCTGGTGTCAGAGATTATTCGTCTTTTTTGTGATCATAATATGTGTGGTATTAATGTTCCTATTTACAGATTGTTCAGTAGTATGTTCTGGTGTAAGAGATTATTCGTCTTTTTTGTGATCATAATATGTGTGGTATTAATGTTCCTGTTTACAGATTGTTCAGTAGTTTGTTCTAGTGTAAGAGATTATTGGTATTTTGTGTGATCATAATATGTGTGGTATTAATGTTCCTATTTACAGATTGTTCAGTAGTGTGTTCTGGTGTAAGAGATTATTCGTATTTTGTGTGATCATAATATGTGTGGTATTAATGTTCCTATTTACAGATTGTTCAGTAATATGTTCTGGTGTAAGAGATTATTCGTCTTTTGTGTGATCATAATATGTGTAGTATTTATGTTCCTATTTACAGATTGTTCAGTAGTATGTTCTGGTGTAAGAGATTATTCGTCTTTTGTGTGATCATAATATGTGTGGTATTAATGTTCCTATTTACAGATTGTTCAGTAGTATGTTCTGGTGTCAGAGATTATTCGTCTTTTTTGTGATCATAATATGTGTGGTATTAATGTTCCTATTTACAGATTGTTCAGTAGTGTGTTCTGGTGTAAGAGATTATTCGTCTTTTGTGTGATCATAATATGTGTGGTATTAATGTTCCTATTTACAGATTGTTCAGTAGTATGTTCTGGTGTAAGAGATTATTCGTCTTTTGTGTGATCATAATATGTGTGGTATTAATGTTCCTATTTACAGATTGTTCAGTAGTATGTTCTGGTGTAAGAGATTATTCGTCTTTTGTGTGATCATAATATGTGTGGTATTAATGTTCCTAGTTACAGATTGTTCAGTAGTATGTTCTGGTGTAAGAGATTATTCGTCTTTTGTGTGATCATAATATGTGTAGTATTTATGTTCCTATTTACAGATTGTTCAGTAGTATGTTCTGGTGTAAGAGATTATTCGTCTTTTGTGTGATCATAATATGTGTGGTATTAATGTTCCTATTTACAGATTGTTCAGTAGTATGTTCTGGTGTAAGAGATTATTCGTCTTTTGTGTGATCATAATATGTGTGGTATTAATGTTCCTATTTACAGATTGTTCAGTAGTATGTTCTGGTGTAAGAGATTATTCGTCTTTTGTGTGATCATAATATGTGTGGTATTAATGTTCCTATTTACAGATTGTTCAGTAGTATGTTCTGGTGTAAGAGATTATTCGTCTTTTGTGTGATCATAATATGTGTGGTATTAATGTTCCTATTTACAGATTGTTCAGTAGTATGTTCTGGTGTAAGAGATTATTCGTATTTTGTGTGATCATAATATGTGTGGTATTAATGTTCCTAGTTACAGATTGTTCAGTAGTATGTTCTGGTGTAAGAGATTATTCGTATTTTGTGTGATCATAATATGTGTGGTATTAATGTTCCTATTTACAGATTGTTCAGTAGTATGTTCTGGTGTAAGAGATTATTCGTATTTTGTGTGATCATAATATGTGTGGTATTAATGTTCCTATTTACAGATTGTTCAGTAGTATGTTCTGGTGTAAGAGATTATTCGTATTTTGTGTGATCATAATATGTGTGGTATTAAAGGTAGATGACCCGATCACATTTTCGTAACACAGAATTATTTCAAACATACGGAGATTTTCATATCATATGAAAGCTCGTATTTTTCTCATCATCATACTGAAATTTGACGGCCTAAATCGGTATAATTACGGAGAAATCGATGAAATAACATAGAATTACCGCGAATGGTGGTAACCACCGATATAGTTTGTGTACTACTCAATGGGTACAGTTCACAGCATCTTGTGCGTCTAAAATAAGAACCATTAGAGTTATGCAACTCAAACTTTGGAATACGACGTTTTTGAGGATGACCTTTCATGTCGAATAGAAAACTTCAAGTTGAAATCGGAACATCTACCTTTAATGTTCCTATTTACAGATTGTTCAGTAGTATGTTCTGGTGTAAGAGATTATTCGTCTTTGTGTGATCATAATATGTGTGGTATTAATGTTCCTATTTACAGATTGTTCAGTAGTATGTTCTGGTGTAAGAGATTATTCGTCTTTTGTGTGATCATAATATGTGTGGTATTTATGTTCCTATTTACAGATTGTTCAGTAGTATGTTCTGGTGTAAGAGATTATTTGTCTTTTGTGTGATCATAATATGTGTGGTATTAATGTTCCTATTTTACAGATTGTTCAGTAGTATGTTCTGGTGTAAGAGATTATTTGTCTTTTGTGTGATCATAATATGTGTGGTATTAATGTTCCTATTTTACAGATTGTTCAGTAGTATGTTCTGGTGTAAGAGATTATTTGTCTTTTGTGTGATCATAATATGTGTGGTATTAATGTTCCTATTTACAGATTGTTCAGTAGTATGTTCTGGTGTAAGAGATTATTTGTCTTTTGTGTGATCATAATATGTGTGGTATTAATGTTCCTGTTTACAGATTGTTCAGTAGTTTGTTCTGGTGTAAGAGATTATTCGTCTTTTGTGTGATCATAATATGTGTGGTATTAATGTTCCTATTTACAGATTGTTCAGTAGTTTGTTCTGGTGTAAGAGATTATTCGTCTTTTGTGTGATCATAATATGTGTGGTATTAATGTTCCTATTTACAGATTGTTCAGTAGTATGTTCTGGTGTAAGAGATTATTCGTCTTTTTTGTGATCATAATATGTGTGGTATTAATGTTCCTATTTACAGATTGTTCAGTAGTATGTTCTGGTGTAAGAGATTATTCGTCTTTTTTGTGATCATAATATGTGTGGTATTAATGTTCGTATTTACAGATTGTTCAGTAATATGTTCTGGTGTAAGAGATTATTCGTCTTTTGTGTGATCATAATATGTGTAGTATTTATGTTCCTATTTACAGATTGTTCAGTAGTATGTTCTGGTGTAAGAGATTATTCGTCTTTTGTGTGATCATAATATGTGTGGTATTAATGTTCCTATTTACAGATTGTTCAGTAGTATGTTCTGGTGTCAGAGATTATTCGTCTTTTTTGTGATCATAATATGTGTGGTATTAATGTTCCTATTTACAGATTGTTCAGTAGTATGTTCTGGTGTAAGAGATTATTCGTCTTTTTTGTGATCATAATATGTGTGGTATTAATGTTCCTGTTTACAGATTGTTCAGTAGTTTGTTCTGGTGTAAGAGATTATTCGTATTTTGTGTGATCATAATATGTGTGGTATTAATGTTCCTATTTACAGATTGTTCAGTAGTGTGTTCTGGTGTAAGAGATTATTCGTCTTTTGTGTGATCATAATATGTGTGGTATTAATGTTCTTATTTACAGATTGTTCAGTAGTATGTTCTGGTGTAAGAGATTATTCGTCTTTTGTGTGATCATAATATGTGTGGTATTAATGTTCCTATTTACAGATTGTTCAGTAATATGTTCTGGTGTAAGAGATTATTCGTCTTTTGTGTGATCATAATATGTGTGGTATTAATGTTCCTATTTACAGATTGTTCAGTAGTATGTTCTGGTGTAAGAGATTATTCGTCTTTTGTGTGATCATAATATGTGTGGTATTAATGTTCCTATTTACAGATTGTTCAGTAGTATGTTCTGGTGTAAGAGATTATTCGTCTTTTGTGTGATCATAATATGTGTGGTATTAATGTTCCTATTTACAGATTGTTTAGTAATATGTTCTGGTGTAAGAGATTATTCGTCTTTTGTGTGATCATAATATGTGTGGTATTAATGTTCCTATTTACAGATTGTTCAGTAGTATGTTCTGGTGTAAGAGATTATTCGTCTTTTGTGTGATCATAATATGTGTAGTATTTATGTTCCTATTTACAGATTGTTCAGTAGTATGTTCTGGTGTAAGAGATTATTTGTCTTTTGTGTGATCATAATATGTGTGATATTAATGTTCCTATTTACAGATTGTTCAGTAGTATGTTCTGGTGTAAGAGATTATTTGTGTTTTGTGTGATCATAATATGTGTGGTATTAATGTTCCTATTTACAGATTGTTCAGTAGTATGTTCTGGTGTAAGAGATTATTTGTCTTTTGTGTGATCATAATATGTGTGGTATTAATGTTCCTGTTTACAGATTGTTCAGTAGTTTGTTCTGGTGTAAGAGATTATTCGTCTTTTGTGTGATCATAATATGTGTGGTATTAATGTTCCTATTTACAGATTGTTCAGTAGTTTGTTCTGGTGTAAGAGATTATTCGTCTTTTGTGTGATCATAATATGTGTGGTATTAATGTTCCTATTTACAGATTGTTCAGTAGTATGTTCTGGTGTAAGAGATTATTCGTCTTTTTTGTGATCATAATATGTGTGGTATTAATGTTCCTATTTACAGATTGTTCAGTAGTATGTTCTGGTGTAAGAGATTATTCGTCTTTTTTGTGATCATAATATGTGTGGTATTAATGTTCGTATTTACAGATTGTTCAGTAATATGTTCTGGTGTAAGAGATTATTCGTCTTTTGTGTGATCATAATATGTGTAGTATTTATGTTCCTATTTACAGATTGTTCAGTAGTATGTTCTGGTGTAAGAGATTATTCGTCTTTTGTGTGATCATAATATGTGTGGTATTAATGTTCCTATTTACAGATTGTTCAGTAGTATGTTCTGGTGTCAGAGATTATTCGTCTTTTTTGTGATCATAATATGTGTGGTATTAATGTTCCTATTTACAGATTGTTCAGTAGTATGTTCTGGTGTAAGAGATTATTCGTCTTTTTTGTGATCATAATATGTGTGGTATTAATGTTCCTGTTTACAGATTGTTCAGTAGTTTGTTCTAGTGTAAGAGATTATTGGTATTTTGTGTGATCATAATATGTGTGGTATTAATGTTCCTATTTACAGATTGTTCAGTAGTGTGTTCTGGTGTAAGAGATTATTCGTCTTTTGTGTGATCATAATATGTGTGGTATTAATGTTCCTATTTACAGATTGTTCAGTAATATGTTCTGGTGTAAGAGATTATTCGTCTTTTGTGTGATCATAATATGTGTAGTATTTATGTTCCTATTTACAGATTGTTCAGTAGTATGTTCTGGTGTAAGAGATTATTCATCTTTTGTGTGATCATAATATGTGTGGTATTAATGTTCCTATTTACAGATTGTTCAGTAGTATGTTCTGGTGTCAGAGATTATTCGTCTTTTTTGTGATCATAATATGTGTGGTATTAATGTTCCTATTTACAGATTGTTCAGTAGTGTGTTCTGGTGTAAGAGATTATTCGTCTTTTGTGTGATCATAATATGTGTGGTATTAATGTTCCTATTTACAGATTGTTCAGTAGTATGTTCTGGTGTAAGAGATTATTCGTCTTTTGTGTGATCATAATATGTGTGGTATTAATGTTCCTATTTACAGATTGTTCAGTAGTATGTTCTGGTGTAAGAGATTATTCGTCTTTTGTGTGATCATAATATGTGTGGTATTAATGTTCCTAGTTACAGATTGTTCAGTAGTATGTTCTGGTGTAAGAGATTATTCGTCTTTTGTGTGATCATAATATGTGTAGTATTTATGTTCCTATTTACAGATTGTTCAGTAGTATGTTCTGGTGTAAGAGATTATTCGTCTTTTGTGTGATCATAATATGTGTGGTATTAATGTTCCTATTTACAGATTGTTCAGTAGTATGTTCTGGTGTAAGAGATTATTCGTCTTTTGTGTGATCATAATATGTGTGGTATTAATGTTCCTATTTACAGATTGTTCAGTAGTATGTTCTGGTGTAAGAGATTATTCGTCTTTTGTGTGATCATAATATGTGTGGTATTAATGTTCCTATTTACAGATTGTTCAGTAGTATGTTCTGGTGTAAGAGATTATTCGTCTTTTGTGTGATCATAATATGTGTGGTATTAATGTTCCTATTTACAGATTGTTCAGTAGTATGTTCTGGTGTAAGAGATTATTCGTATTTTGTGTGATCATAATATGTGTGGTATTAATGTTCCTAGTTACAGATTGTTCAGTAGTATGTTCTGGTGTAAGAGATTATTCGTATTTTGTGTGATCATAATATGTGTGGTATTAATGTTCCTATTTACAGATTGTTCAGTAGTATGTTCTGGTGTAAGAGATTATTCGTATTTTGTGTGATCATAATATGTGTGGTATTAATGTTCCTATTTACAGATTGTTCAGTAGTATGTTCTGGTGTAAGAGATTATTCGTATTTTGTGTGATCATAATATGTGTGGTATTAAAGGTAGATGACCCGATCACATTTTCGTAACACAGAATTATTTCAAACATACGGAGATTTTCATATCATATGAAAGCTCGTATTTTTCTCATCATCATACTGAAATTTGACGGCCTAAATCGGTATAATTACGGAGAAATCGATGAAATAACATAGAATTACCGCGAATGGTGGTAACCACCGATATAGTTTGTGTACTACTCAATGGGTACAGTTCACAGCATCTTGTGCGTCTAAAATAAGAACCATTAGAGTTATGCAACTCAAACTTTGGAATACGACGTTTTTGAGGATGACCTTTCATGTCGAATAGAAAACTTCAAGTTGAAATCGGAACATCTACCTTTAATGTTCCTATTTACAGATTGTTCAGTAGTATGTTCTGGTGTAAGAGATTATTCGTCTTTGTGTGATCATAATATGTGTGGTATTAATGTTCCTATTTACAGATTGTTCAGTAGTATGTTCTGGTGTAAGAGATTATTCGTCTTTTGTGTGATCATAATATGTGTGGTATTTATGTTCCTATTTACAGATTGTTCAGTAGTATGTTCTGGTGTAAGAGATTATTTGTCTTTTGTGTGATCATAATATGTGTGGTATTAATGTTCCTATTTTACAGATTGTTCAGTAGTATGTTCTGGTGTAAGAGATTATTTGTCTTTTGTGTGATCATAATATGTGTGGTATTAATGTTCCTATTTTACAGATTGTTCAGTAGTATGTTCTGGTGTAAGAGATTATTTGTCTTTTGTGTGATCATAATATGTGTGGTATTTATGTTCCTATTTACAGATTGTTCAGTAGTATGTTCTGGTGTAAGAGATTATTCGTCTTTTGTGTGATCATAATATGTGTGGTATTAATGTTCCTATTTACAGATTGTTCAGTAGTATGTTCTGGTGTAAGAGATTATTCGTCTTTTGTGTGATCATAATATGTGTGGTATTAATGTTCCTATTTACAGATTGTTCAGTAGTATGTTCTGGTGTAAGTAATTATTCGTCTATGTTCCTATTTACAGATTGTTCAGTAGTATGTACTGGTGTAAGAGATTATTCTCCAGTATGTGGTTCAGATGGAATCACATATAGTAATATATGTGAGCTGCAGGCAAGAACTACCTGTTATGATCCAGAGCTTAGGCTGCTGTACCCAGGAGAATGCAGACCAGGTACATAATAATCATCATAATATTCAAATAGTGATATTTGACCTTTCAAATGGGGTTGGTCATTCAGTTTTTTGGGGGTGTATTTTCCTCGTTATATTCAGTCAATTTATTTTTATTATTTTGATACAGCATTGTCTAGTAGTATCTTTTATATGTTTTTGATAAACACAGCGCTAATGACACATACACCATAGTGCAGTTATGCTCCACAGCAAACAAGCGACAACCCTTGACATGCATACCAGGTTTAACAAAACTTTAATCCTGATTTACAAATAAGCCCCGATTAATCAAGTGATAATTCAGCACTCTCAGCCAATGAATGAGCTGGTCAACGACCTACAGGTTGACCCGTCCATCTATTGTTTGAGCTGATACATCTCTAGGCAAATAAGTAACGGATCAGGAAAA
This sequence comes from Ophiura sarsii, assembly GCA_035610835.1. Classification (NCBI taxonomy): domain Eukaryota; kingdom Metazoa; phylum Echinodermata; class Ophiuroidea; order Amphilepidida; family Ophiuridae; genus Ophiura; species Ophiura sarsii. The sequence continues at coordinate 67,044,375 of CM069451.1, forward strand.
ATAGATTTCAGAGACGAAATAGGGGTGTTTGTTAAGAAATAGGCCCGATATAGTAGTTGAACATACATAGAATAAAGTCCATAGTTGAATTAATATCAATGCCTGATAGGATGGAAACATTATTGAAATGTATTATTGTTTAGAATTAGTATTGTCTAATATAATCTACAATTTAAATGAATAATTCTAATTTATTATTCCAAATTCTCATACTTTATAAATCTTAAGTCTTTTTTATTATTATGATTTGCCTCCATAATTTAGGGCCTACTTTGTATATTATATACTGTAAAACGACATAATTTTGCTAGCAATTTAATTTCGCGAGACGGTCCAATTCTTCAAAATTATTTGCTCCCAATTCTATTTTTTTACATTATTTATCAATGTAATATAGCCTACAAAAAGATTATACAAATTTGTAAAATTGAATAGCCCCAGATATTTTCATATTTCAGGTAACGGGGGTGCATTTATAGTCACTTAATTATAAATTAGGCACTTAAGTTATTTGGAATAGATCCTGAGCCTTTTTAAAATAAGTAGATGCGGCGAATTGGTTCACTATATGTGACAAATTCGTTCAGCGGGAGAAGTATGTATTTGATTGATTGAGATATCTTTTGAAAACCCGAAAGCAATTTGCATCTATCACATTATATGTTTTTAAAGGTATTAAAAAGAATCCGCAATGTGTAAGGTATTTTTTAAATCTTTGTTTATATTGTATCGAAGACAAATTCAGCTATCCTAAATCATATCATTATTCATTGTTCCAGTAATTTGTTTCAAATGGTAGAATATGGAGTGTAGTCAGTCTCCAATTGGCAAATGTGTTTATAGAAGTGAATGAATCAGAAGAGCATGGGCATGCAAAAATCTCGCATTGCGCACGCAACATGGTGCAACATGGCGCAATTCTGAACATAACATGATGTTCTGTGTGCTAAAATAACGCGCTTATGCTTGGATTACTTTTGCCGGTGGATAGATAAAAAAAAATCATATTTCTCACCAATTTGGAACTGATTGAACTATAGACATGCTTCATAGTCACTTAAAACAATTCATGGGGCATCATTAAAAAATTCTAAAGCTTTTTGAAAGTATGTAGATTCGGCAAATTGGTTCGCTAGATGTGACATTTTCTCAATATCAATCTGTGTTATCTATTACAAAGACGTCTTTGCTAAGATTCTATAATACACAATGGACAGTCCAGAGTCTACACTGTAGGAGTGTTGTATAAACAAGAGGTCATGAAGGAGGTGCCTTAGATTGTATGATACTCTGGCAGAAAGGCTCTTATCTTGCCTAGCAATAGTTCCATGCTGCATGCATAGCCCATGGGCCAGCCCATGATAGTGATAGGCCACTGAAAGCTGAGATTGATCAGTTTATGAACTGAATGTCACTTCACTGTGAGATTTATATATTATACAACAGAGCCAGGGAAAATGACCACCAAGTTTGATGCCTCTACAATTTTAGAAAAAAGTCCTTGGAACGCGCTACACGATTTGGACATTATGTGCAGAATTGTTTTCCTGATCTTTAAATGATGCTTATTCTGTTAATAGCTGAATAGGACATCTTAAACAACAATTTTCCCTTCCCCACACCCCTTCAATCAATTTTGGGACACCTTGAACAACTGCTGAAGACATTAACATTGCACGGGGGAAAGAGGGGTTGGTTTTTCCGTTGTTAACAAGTAAGCATTCCAAGACTTTTTTTCAGGATTGTCTTGACAAAGGGCATTAGAAATCATCTGAATTTGGGTTTTCTCTCATAACTCAAAAACAGAATGTCCGATGAACTTCATATTACACACAATTTGAACCATAGGTGTTAGATTAAACCATAGGCGTTAGAGCTATAGTATTGTCTTTTAAAAAAAACCAATTTATTTAGGGAACGGTCACTGTAAATAATCCCCTATGGCAATTTACATGTAGACCTATTTTGTTTTGGTGTTCTAAAATGTGTGACATGGAGCTGCAGGCATGTTGTTGAGATTATATTTATTTCTGAACTTAATTTTATTGATAGATAAATGTGTGACAATTAAATTAAGCAAAAATTAAAACAAAGGTTATCAGTGAATGCTTAATTGACTGGTACTCATTACCATGGTGATGCACACATGTCAATTTTTAGCGCCCTCAAGTGAAACAGTCTCTCATTCCGGAGCTGACTATTAACTATCTTCAGGTAATAACCCATCAGGAATCTGTACCATACAATTCTTCACTGAACCCTGTAGCATCCACCTCTGTCCTATCGATGCTAACAACACAATCTAACCAAGTAACCACTATATTATTGTTCTTCAGGTAATTGCCCACCAGGAATTCCTACCGTACGATGCTTTGCCGACCCATGCAGCATCAACCAGTGTCCAAACTACCCCAATGCCAACTGCCTTGCTAGTTATTGCGGTGGTTGTTTTGCATTGTTCTTTGAAGAAAATGGAAATCCAATACCAGAGTGCAGTGGTGAGTGTTCTTAGTACTGAAGATGACAATTGTATTCCTAGAAATTGAATGTAGGGGTATATCTTTATTCTTGTCCCAACCAGCCAGCTAGTTAAGTTACAAATAAAAGTCACCAGCTCAACAACATGAACAAAATTAAGTATAAATGTGTTACTATGAGATAATCCTGGTCTTTTCCGGCCTTGAGTTTAATGTTGACCACCAACAAAATTATGCTTTTTTGTTGCTGATGTTTTTCGATATTGTCATGTATTATACAGTTTACTCAATATAAATGATATGAAAAATGCCCTGAAAAGAGATACTAAAGTAACAAATTGATTTCTTGATATAAGGTTTCATTAAAAGTTTGCTATAATTCAAGATTTTAAACAGCCTTTGAGTGATGTTAAGCCAGGCATATATCAAAATTCATACTGGCTATTATCAATATTTGATTCAATTTGATTAGTAGCTTATTAAAGATTCTAATAAATTAATAATAGAATGAAGTTAGAGTGTATGATGCATTTGCTCTGTCAACAACATGATACTTAAGTAAGATCTAATGTTCCCTATTTCTTATTTAACACACAGGATGTCCTATTGAAATCTGTACCAAAGAATATAATCCAATGTGTGGTACTGATAGTATCACATATGGCAACCCCTGTGAGTTGAGTAGAGCAGTCTGCGATAATCCTTCACTGCAACTGGCGTATCAAGGGGAATGTCAAAGTAAGTTGTTATCGAAAATAATCTTCACAGATTACCACTAAAGCACACGCCCTGTGGACTATAAACAAGTGTATTGGTTTGTGCTGCAGAAAGGTACACCAAAGACAAATGGAAGTGTTTTTTTCACACATAATTAGTAACAAATATGTTTATATTCTTGCTATATTTAAACAGTTTCAAATTTCAACTTGGTTTTGAAAGCAAGACAGTTTCTTTTCAATATTTCATTTTTTACTCACCTTGTACAAAAACTCTTACAGGTTGTGAATCCATATAATGTCTTGAGAAATGCTGTTTTAGCAACATTCTAACAACCCATGCATTGATATATATCTAAATATGTCCCTAATTTCAAACAATTCTTCTTACAATTTTTGCAAGGTGTGGTATCCAATTCCTGGTTATGCCAATGAAAAAAATATGTTTTTCACAGTCCCAACTAAAACCTTTGTCAGTCAAACCAAATTACCCATGCTTAGCATTCTTTTATCATAAAACTTCCCTCCAGGTGAGTGCCCATTCAACGCCTGTACCGCAGAATACGCCCCTCAGTGTGGTACTAATGGAGTGTCATACACAAATCTCTGCTGGTTAGATGTTGCCACCTGTCGCGACAGATCGATATCGCTGACACGGGAAGGAGTATGCAAACCTCTGCCACCAGGTAAACGAAACAATATTTTAAAGTGAAAATGTTATAGTCGTCGTCAGAATACTTCAGAACTTTTTTCTGTGACAACTGCGTACAGCGTAAATAGTAAGAGAGGAGAACAGCGTCACAACAGTGTTATCTTTGAGCAGTTGGACGCGTTGTAGCCCCTGTAATCCGATTGGCCGCGATCATATCTATGGTTTATGAATGTCCCCGCCCACATGCTCATTAACTAGATCATGTGCGTTGGCTATTTTAACAAGTGCTGAAGTATTCTGACGACGAATATAGTTGGTTCTTTTTTATTTTTGTACAGTACTCAGTTTGATATCAAGATTACTGAATGATGTAAAATACAATATAGATCCTGTACAATTACAGTATTCATAATGTACATACCTCATCGCAACAAAAAGTTCATCAAATTGATTTTCCTACCAGTATCTATCCTTTCAGCTGTTGTTTGTGATGACTTGAGTCAATGATTTGAATTGACTCACTCATTTTACTTTACTTAAATTAAGTTACTGCGAGCAATGACTTAACTTGTGACTTGGTGTCAAAACCTTTGAAAAGACTTAACAAGTTGCATGTTCGTAAGACCCTTGACTTGTCTCGAGTCACTTTATAAAAAGACTTAACTTGACACTCGATCTGGTGCTAAACTAACTTGAGTAAGTTATGTCTAAATATATTTTGACTTACAAAATGTATATCATTATGTCAAAACTACTTATAAAAATGTCCAGAACATGGCTTGACAGGTAGTCTCAGCATATGAAGCTTATAGTTACAGTATGTCGACTGGATAATGAAACTTGAACAAAATCCATTTCTTGAATTGACTTGAGCCAACCAGTAACTAGACTTGGCATGACTAGACCTATTGAATTGATCTGATGAAACACTACATCTATCAAATTTCACATGCCTTCACAGGTGGAGCATTTATTAACAGACTATAATAGCACACAATATTGAGATGTGGGTAGTTGGAACACACTTTTCAATTGAACAACAATAAATCTGCTTAGATGATGTTACAAGGTTAGCAATGAATCTGCTTTGAACAATATGACCCTGCAATTATGCAGTCTACAACTTTTGTACTGAAACTAAATAAATAATCAATTCTGAAACATTCTCTCTAATTGCAGGTTGCCCGATTGAAATATGCACACAAGAATACAATCCTCAGTGTGGACGGGATGGCAACACCTACAGTAATCCATGTTACTTCCATCAACAGAGATGCAATGATCCAGACTTGATGTTGGCTTTTGAGGGTCAATGTAAACCAGGTAGGGATCAAAGCAGTTCCAGTGTTTCTGAGGAGGAATTGGGATCTTCAATAGACTTTATTTGCTCATTAATGTTATCATGTGGCATGTATCCTTTCATAGAACTATTCTTCACCTTTCATAGAACTATAGACTCTTCACCTTTCATAGAAATTTAGAGTCTTCACCTTTCATAGAACTATAGAGTTTAAGAATTCCCAAATGTTGCCTGATGGCAACTCCGTACCACATGTTTACACCATGTACTGCCAGACAGGACTAATCACAAGGTTTTATTTTATGATATTACAGGTGTCCCAAAAGTGTTGATACCTTTTCAAAGCATTATATCTCTTGTAAATAATTGACAGTAGAAAACTAAACACATATTTGGATAGAGAAGATTTCTTTTTGTTGCCAAACTTACAATAACAGTATTTTTATGGTAAACAGCGTTACGCTATTTTTCTTTTTTGATTCAAATTACATACAATGCGTTTTTAAAACAAACAATAAATAGCGATGATATTGCAACATATTTAAACATTGTTTTAATCAAGTTTGCTGCTTTTTTGTGAGTAGAAACAACAATAATGGCCAATCATAAAGATTATCTTTAATATTGAAGTAAATTTTGTAAAAAACCAAATCTTAAACATCACATAGTACCCCTTTAATGAAGTGACGGGAGCGAAAAGAGAGGGAGAGAGAGAGAGTAAGTGAAGAGAAATAAGGATTTCCACAGTTATTCCTTTTAATTTGATGATTGTTCGTATAAAAAAATAAGTGAAGGCTTTTTGCATAAAATCCACATGAATGCAATGTGAGGAATATGCAGCATGCAATTACAGCGACTTACACCATGAGTCCTGCGAGTTAAACAATTGTATGGTATTGTGAGTTATGTGTCAAGTTTGGTATCAAAATTATTTTACAAGTTTTGTTTGGCCAATATGTTTTCAATTTGGTACTGCAAATTATTTTATGAGAGATAAACAATGCTTTAAAAGGTATATAAACTTTTAGAACACCCTGTATGTTCTTCAGGTGAACAATTCACGAGGGACGATCGCCTATAGCTGCGTGCACTCTTTTTCCTGGTCAATGGACCGCGAACTCCCAAACGAATCACGTGAGGGCAGTATTTTATTTCAGGATGATCGCGTAGCCAGTGACTTCATCAAGCTCTCTATGTTGGTTGATAAATGCATTTTATACCCGAGGATCGAGGTTATCTGTGTTTTTATTTATAGTTTCAATTTGTTCTAATATTTAACCAATAAATATCGAAAAAAGTAACAAAATCGGATGTAATTTGGGGGAGATATACCTTTTCATAAATGATGAAATTTTACGGACAAAATACTACATTTTCTTGATATTTCGAGCTCAAAATCATTTTATGCCCAAGAATGCCCAAAAATGTTATTGATGGAATCGCGAGTTTCGATGTTGCTCTACAATAAAATAGTAACACTGGATGGGGCAAACATGGGAAAAATAGTGTAATTTGATCGACATTTCATGTCTCTCTGACGGAGAACTTTATGATTTCACAATTTAGCACTCCAAATTCTATAGAGAATTGCATAGGCTTTTTATGTTAAGATCAAATTCAATCTCAAATCACTAACAGCCCGATTTGTGTTTCAATAATTAAATGTCTTTTTCTTTTAGTTTCTTTTGGTTAATATAATAAATATAACACATTATCATGATAGAAATTTACGAAAATAATAATAAAGGTGAAGTTATTTAGACTCGTTTAGCGTGGCATACTGTGTGTGCACGGCCTATGCAGTTACACAGTAGTTGATTTTCACGCGTCAAGTAGTATCGATTTCCAATTGTATACAAAGGAAATGCATGTTCAAGTGATTGCGTAGGGCCTCAGAATCGATAGTTAATTTGGTAAATAAGTTGTTCAGTGTGAGTAATTTATTGATAATACAAAACTGTCAAATGAGGGCGTAGCGAACAAGATGCCCAATCAGTCCCTCGTGAATTCTCAAGGAGGGACTCAAGGAAGTCACTTTATGAATTTTGTGAGTGCTGTCATTTTGTTTTAACCTAATCTAATATTTTTATATTGACAAAAAAGTGACAAAAAAGTGACAAAAAAGTGACAAAAAAGTGACAAAAAAGTGACAAAAAATGAAAAAATCACCTTGTTGGCGCTTTTTGGTCAAAATTTCAAAAAATATTAGATTAGGTTTAAAAAAAAAATTGTCCCTAAGGCCTAAAAAAAAAGGAGTTTGATTGGCGTAACATGACCAAAACAAATAGGGTAGGTCGGTCGGGATTTTTATTTTTTTATTTTTTTTAAATCACCTACTTTTGAACACTTAAAAGACAGCAGTACACACAAATGAAGAGACGGCAAAAATTCCTTTTTCTTTAAACATTTTTCTTTTTATTTATAGAAACCAACAGACTCTATGAGTACAAGTTTCTGAAGTTTTTAACAATAACTAACTTATATATTTTTTTATTTTTTTTATTTTTTATATTTTTATATTTTTTTTTCCCCCTCAAAATAATAAAAAATATTCAGGGTCGGCGATGTATTTAGGGTCGGCCGGGTTACGTCAATCAAACTTCTTTTTTTTTAGGCCTAAGTTAGTGTCTTTACATCATAATCTAGCAATTTGGGAATTTTTTACTCAAAATTATTTTCGTTAGCTTTGTTGAACTTTTTTGGGTCATTAAAGTGATTTTTTGTGATTTTCTCAAAAAATCAACAATTTTGGTCAAAATTGACGCAAAATTTGGATTCTCTGATCCTTTTCCATTCCAAAAATGTATACTTTTATATTAATAGTTCAATAATTACAGCACTCACAATATTAAAAAAAATCAAGTCAAAAACGTCCTTGAGTCCCTAGGTCAGATGTGTTTTTATTGTTTGTCTTTTTTGTCTTTTTTTTTTTAGTTAACCTAATATTTTCAGAATATCCAAACACTTTGAAATATTTTCAATATCTTAACATTTTAAAATGAAAACATAAAATAAAAATCTTGAATGATAAAAAAGAGTCAGTCAGTCTTGTAGAACAGCGGGTATTATCTTTTTCTTACCATAATATTCAATGTTTATATTTTGTTCACAAAGGATGTCCAATAACTGATTGTACAGAAGAGTTGAGACCAGTTTGTGCCACCAATGGACGTACATACGACAATCTGTGTCAGTTGAATGCTGCCTCTTGTTACACTCAAAATTTGCAGTATAATCATCCAGGAGAATGTGGTCCAAGTAGGTGCTATAAACCATACTTCATTCAACTTATAAGTATAATATGCGGTGAAATATCACATTTTAGCGAGCACAGGAGTACCAAAAATGAACTGATTTGACAAAATAAATCTATTTCAAAGGAATCCCGCTATATATTTGCATTAAATAATCACGATTTAGCCGACAAGGTGTTTTTTAAGTAAGCTTATTTATTTTTTTTAACAATACTTGAGTGTGTAGTCCAGTGATTAATGCTGTATTTAAGCACCAATGTAAATATTCATCTTTGATTGTGCGACATTACACTCCAGCATATTAGAGTTCATTTTGCCTGATAATAAAATGTACTACACTGGGATACACTCCCATGTAGAAAATGGTAGGTACATATGTGCCGTCACATTTTCCCCCTCTTACTATTATGACGAGTCAATTTTTGGCCAAACTTACTATATAAAATGTGGCTTTTTTGGGGGTTCGATGGGTCTATTTAAAGTTATTTTGATATGAAAACAGTACAAAGGGATCAATATTTTTGAGCAAACTATAGGATTGGGTCAACATTCGAGCCAACTATGAAAATTGGTCATATTTTCTTACAATTTGTTACTTTTAACACGGTTCCATTAATTCACCCCCTAGCAGCACACCTCACCAAATACAGGGTGACCCAAAAAAATGTTAACACTCAGGGCACATAAGATATCTTAAAAGGACAGGAACACACGGGTCTAATCTTGATGTATTATGAAAGCTGAGTAAATTAGCTTTCATTTGCATTTTATTGCGTTCTAATTGGTTATTTAGAACGGGAGATATGCTTTAACAAACATGAGGAAGCAAAATCGGCTTGGTCCAATTTGCATTAATTACAACTATGATTACGAAGTAAGAATGCCAAAAACATTATTGTGCAGTAATTCAAAAGTAACAATACCATTGCAACATTTAATCATAAGTTAGAATGTATCGATTATTGAATATAATTGAATCAATAGTGTGAAAAATATCTTTATTCTTCTTTGGTAATATTTAGGCTTAGGTTTTATTTCAGTGCAATATTAGTTAATTTATTTAATTGGATGGACCATTTCAACAAAGAACATGAAATGTTTCAATTTCAATTTTAAAGACTGCTATACTGACGCACATAAAAAAAGAGTATAGAACTTGAACTCATGACAAAATACCTATATAATTTATGTGGAATATATTTATTTATGTCTTTTAAGCTTGAACAAAATCGAAAGAATGCGTTGAAAAGAACAAAGAAGAGATTAACTGATGTGTGTGTGTGTGACTTAATCATGTTGCTTCTTGCTTCGTGTATTTTAAAAGCTTTACTTTCATACTGAGCGGATTGGACCAAGCCGATTTTGCTTCCTCATGTTTGCTGAAGCATATCTCCCGTTCTAAATAACCAATTTAAACGCAATAAAATGCAAATGAAAGCTTATTTACTCAGCTTTCATTATACATCAAGATGAGACCCGTGTGTTCCTGTCCTTTTAAGATATCTTATGTGCGCGGAGTGTTAACATTTTTTTGGGTCACCCTGTATTAGGTCAACCGCCCCCTTGTTTACACTCTGAGATATGGAGAAGAGGTAATGTGGCCTACAACAATTTTGTAGCCCATTGCCTACAGAATATATTGTTTGAACAGTTTGTAGGTCTAATTTGAAGAGTTCCCCTTTCTCAATGTTAAGTTTTACACTTTGTTTACATTCACCACATGCCCTAGCAACATTGATCAGTGGGGTATGGGGAGGGGAATCTTTTTGCAACTATAAAAAAAGATTCTATTTTCACATGAACCGAATAGTGCACATGTTTTTGGTGCATACAAAATGTTCATTAGATTATAGTCAAGCTTATGTAAGCATTGAGGAAGGGGGTAAGTTTTTTGTAAGGCCAAGCAGTTGCTTTGATTTTGTGGCCCCTTCTACTCCCACAATATGTCAACTTGCCAAAATATCATTTTATATCTCATGAAATATATAAATTTCCAAGAAAGTTAAGTGGTTATCCATCCATGATGTTGATCTGCACACCTGACATTAATTTAAGTATACAAGTTTGTTAAAAGTAGACCACCTTTTTTTCTTCTTTTTTCTTATATAGCTCCTAGACCATGGCCTGTAGCACGTGTTGACACAGGCATTAATAACGTATTTGTTGCGGAGATTGGAGACTCTGGTGGTCGCCGTGGATATTCAGGGATCACAGGTGTGTATTAGGTTGTGACATGGTTACAGAATTCTCTTGCATCACTCTAAGTTTGTGATCTTGGATTTGTGTGCTCTATCTTGAAGTATGCTGTCTCTAAGCTACAATAGAAGGTTACTTACTTACTTACTTAAGTCAATCTCGATCAATCTTCGTAATGACTTGCCATATTACTGTCCCTCATGCATGCTTTCATCTCCTCATCAGTCAGCCCTGTGTCTTTCACCAAGATGTCCAAGTATGTTAGAGCTGGACAGCCGACAGATATTTGGGAGTTTGGGTCTCCATGTTAGAAGGGAAAAATTATAGCTAGATTGAAGAATCTGTCAAACAAAACTTTCAGAGTATTTGATCGATTCTGCTTTAATGTAGTTCATTGGGAAACGTGAGGACAAGTGTCTCTTCAGGTTTTGTCATTGATAATTAATTCAGGATACATGCAGATATAAGCATTTCTAGGGTTTTGCCTGAATTCACACTTTTTTGTATTCCAATTTCCGCACTTTCTATATTTTCAGCCTGTTTTAGGTCTTTATAGCCCAATTTCATGCAACTTTTTGGTTTGTCAAGGGTTATTTCATGCACATTTCATCTCATGTCTGTGTAATCTGTATCAGAGGTAATGGTACATACAGGCTGTATCAAAAAGATTTGTACCGTGGTCTGATCAGTTTTTCAGAATTTTTGTTGATATGTTACGAACCATTTAGACCATTTTGCTTCTATATGCAAAATTATTGAAGTTTCATCTTTTCTAAGAATTTTGATTTACGACAATCGAACATTTTTTTCAGAATTTACAAGCTTTTAAAGGAATATTGGTGTTTTTATCATTTTCATCGAAACGTTAGATCTGAAGCGCACAATTCAAAGTTCCTCCTGACTGCACTCATATATTCACTACTTATAGAGAGTTTGTGCAGTGAACCTATTAAATTTGCGTTGCTGCGAGTAAAACCATGATTACGTCGATCTTCATTTGAATGACAATAGCGGTCAGAAACAACAGCCAATTATCTTCAGATTATCAGATCAATAAGTTGACATAATTCCCTATTTTATTAAAATCAAAAATATTGTATTTATCAGATATTTTATATTTTTAATGCTTTTTTGAAAATGGAACATATCAGAGTACAAACCATTTTGATACAGCCTGTATGTCTTCTTAATCAACAGGTTCTCCTAACTCAGGCTCTGCTTGGTACATCAATGGACAGCTCATCCCAGAACTTCTGGTGCAGCGTGGATCCTTCTATATCTTTGAGATATTTGGTGGTGATGACGATTCTTTCTACATCACCAATGATAGTGTGGGAGGATTTAGGTTACAGACCAGAGAGGAAAGACAGGTAAGAACGAATAGGCAATGAAAAAACAATTTAATTTGTATTTACAAAAACCCTTTCAATGGTAGAGTCTTACGAACTTTTATTAAATATTAAGAAATAGTGTTGTAAGAATGTTTTGAAAAGTTCAGGCTTTAAAATTTGCATGCATTATTTTTTATGGAAAATGAGTGGTACTTAGGGAAGGCATATCAGTTTACACCTCCAAAGAGAAAATGTACTTACCCTTCTCCCAGGACATGTGGGTGGAAAACAGGCTGTGCCAGCGATCAAACCCGGGTTGCCATCAGCGTGGAAGTCAAGCACCTCACAATAAATTGCATCACTGAATCAGTTGGAAAATCATCAGATTTTCTTTGCCATAGACTGGGGAAGCGAGCGCTTCCAGCACCTAGCAACTGTAGTGTTTTGTAGCGATGAGGAAGGCTAACGTTAAAAAGGCCATCATTTGCTACCAACAATCGAAAACTGTCCAAGATTTACAACAATTTAGGCGGAATCATGTGGTTTTAAATGCCACATTTTACAAGATAATGCACGCATGTGTACAGGGTGTATCAAAAAAATTAGGACACTTTTTGATGATGGTTTAAATCCTTGTTAAATCACTGAAGCATGACCAATTTTTATTTCAATGTAAAGTACAACCGATAAAGATAAAATCCTGAAAAGATGAGAAAAATCCATCATTAATTAAGGAAATTGTGACCTATTAGGCAAGGCTATCTATTTTGTAGAATGTACAATGGTCATTCACACATTAACAGTATAGTAACATGAACGTGCACACTTTTTATGCCAATTCTACTTCTTATCATGCTAATGGTAGAAGTTAATGTTGATTCGATTCTAAATCCCACCTGTCTTCAAAATAGAGACTTCTGTACATTTTAGGTTGTCAAAATATAAATTATATCTGCAAGAACATTGATGTGCAATCGAACTATTAATATGAAATATTATTTGACATGTGCAATAATGGATCATTGATCTTAATTTTGTTAATTTGTAACTCAATGGTACATCTACAGTGAGTTCGAGAACTTTGTTAATTTGCACAGAATATGCATGCATCTGATTTGTGGATTATTTAGCCAGTATTGATTTGTGCCAAAATTAAATGGATTACTAAACTAATCTTTGCTATCGACTGATAGATTATTTTCTAGGCCTAATGTTTATAATTATTGTAACGTATTGAAACGTAAACCATGTTATTTAATGGTCTATACATGTAAATCCCATTGTACAAACCAGTAAATGACATGGTTAACGCAAATTATGCTAGTTTTCTTATTTTTCATCGGATTGATCTCATATTATCAGGATATCATAATAATTAATTGGGCTTTACATTGAGACTAAATTGGTCATGGCCCAATGATTATAACAAGTATTACACTGTCATGAAAAAAGTGTCCTATTTTTTTTGATACACCCTGTATGCTGATATGTCTGAATCAAATAGGCTGCCTGCACATCCCATGCATACAGAATATGTGTTACAACTGATATTCCATCGTGTGTGCATGCATAATAACATAAGAAAATTGGAAAACAGCTTTGTGAACTGAATTTTAAATCTCATCATCTGGAGACAACTGGTTTGTTTTGATTATTGTTTCATAAATCGTTATCAATCTTAGAAGATTTATGATCTTTTGAAGTAAGGAGTGTATCATTACCATTTGATAATTATACATGTAGGTCAATAAATGCGTATGTGTTGTTTCGAGAGAAATTAGACAAATCAATGCACGCGCGCTGATGTTGATGCGTGAATAATGGAACGACCCCACAGGGGGAGTACTATTGTGTGCATATCAACATTTGCGCAAGTGCATTGATTTTTCTAATTTTTATCCCCCTGGTTTGTAAAACCAGAAGGGGATTTTGTCATCATGTCAGGGTGCGTGTGGGGGTGTGTATGTAGGGGGGTGTGCCTTTTGGTTAGCCTTTTTGGTTAGCCTTTCCCTGAATGCTGTATCTTTTGAACGGATGGACGGATTGACTTCAAACCTTCAGCGATAGGTAGGCCATGGTCAAAAAATGTGGCTGCTTTTTTATGGTTCTAATTTGCATAGATCATCTGAGGTCAAAGGTCATCCAGAGGTAAAATCGTAAAAGTTGCCCGATTGACTTCAAACTTGGAGAAAAGAAACATGAACGCCAGGTGAAATGTTGTGGGTCTAATTTGCATGGGTCATCTGAGGTCAAAGGTCATCCAGGGGGTCAAATCGTAAAAGTTGCCCGATTGACGTCAAACTTGGAGACAAGAAACATGAACACCGGGGGAACATGTCTAAAATAAATTAGAGGTCATCCGAGGTCAGCGGTCATTAGAGGTCAACGGTCAACAAGAGGTTGAATCGTGCAATGAACACCGGGGGAACCTGTCAAAAAATAATTAGAGGTCATCTGAGGTCAAAGGTCATCCAGATGTCAAATCATAAAGGTTGCCCGATTGACCTCAAACTTGGAGAAAAGAAACATGAACACCGGGGGAACATGACCCCTATGTGACCTTTGACCTCATTTAGTTGATCTCCCAGCCAGGGGGATTCGCAAGTCGTGACTTGCAGTATTTTTCTAAGCTTACACACAGTTAACAATAATTGTTGGTCTTTTTAACTATACAGGGTGTGGAGATTTATGCTGGTCCTGTAGGTGAGTTACCAAAGTCAGAAGCAAGGAATGATATTGATAAGTGTTTTATTTTTCAACCTGGCTAGCTAAAAAAGAAATTTTGTATAGGCTGATGTTTGAGTTTGGGATGCTATTGTCACATTTTTAATTGAACGCATGAAGTGGAACAGGGTTTTGCTTGCAATGTATAAAGCATGTATGCCAAAAATGTGACAATTTCATCAACTCGATCTGTTTTTGGAGATGTAGCATTGTTTGTTTTCCAGAAGTCTTCAGTAGAGCATTATGATTGCGATAGAAAACCTGTTCATCTCAGTACATTGGGGGTCAAGCTTATTATTGTAATCCAAATAAAAAATATTACAAACAATTCTAAATCTGATTGTTGTTGCTCCAATTTTTCCCAATTAAGATGGAGCCCTTTGTGAATGGAGATCGGTACATGGGCCATCAGCTGATGAATTTAACACCTTTAAAGCCTTCAAAGATCAGCGCCTGTTACGCACATGTGAGCCAGGAGAGCCAGGAACACTTGTTTGGAAGCCTGATGAGACCACACCAAACTTGGTGTTTTACCAGGTGAGGAGTTTATTTGTTTTGAAATTGATTAATAATAAAAGCAGAAAACAAAACAAGAAATTTAGATCGTCTGTAACTCTTTACATTGTCCAAGAAGCCACATTATGGACATGTTGAATACCATGAATAAAATTGGCCACTTTATGACTACATCTAAGACTGTGCCAAATTATGCCCTTTTTGTACCTCTGGCTGGGAAAATTACTCTCTCACAGGACTAAACTAAACAGGGATTGTGCCCCTCTGTTAAGTGATCCCCATTATGACAAAGCTATTTTCTTAGGTTCCAGCCAATCAAATTGTGAGTTTTGTTGCTACGCCAAAAAGGTCATCTTCAGTCATTTAAAATCCAATAGCAATAATGCTATGTACAAAATTCATGTTGTTGTTCGTGGAACGGCATCCAGATGCATGAAATGCGCCAACAACTATTCCTGCATGTGTGTGACGATTACACAATTTCACAATCAGGATGGTCATTTTTGAAAGCGTCCAGTACACCCTTCCGGGTTTATGCATGCACGCTCATACACATGTACGCACAAATTATTGGGATTATGTCCATAGCATTATGACGCTGACTATAATATGATATTTTTCCCTTGCCCTTTTTCAGTCATACGATAACAAATATGTTGGTTGGAGAATACGAGTGGTGGACAGGATTCAGCAACAGCCAAGAAGCTCATCTCCCGTGATAGCTCCATCAAGAATCAGTCTTACACTGACGTTGCTAGTGGTTGCCATGACTACACAGTTGTTGTGGCGATGAGGACTAGAATAGATTAGATTAGCAACAATTGTTTTTTTATGGTATTTAGTCTGGAAATGTATTACAGATTGCAATCTTCTGTAAGATAAAAGAATATATGTTTTCGTGGCTTTTGTTTATGTATTGGAAGTAAGATACATTTTTCAATAATGGTAGAAGACTGTGTTTCATGATTAAGTAATAATTATTATGCCATATGAACAATGTGGAAAAGAAATCTGTTGTGAAATAATCAAATCTTATTATTAAATGTATGGCTTAGGCAAAAAAAACCTGGTCTACGGTCTAACAGACCTCAAGTAGGGTTTTGGTGAGGTGATTGGTTTTTCAAAAGTGTTGGTAAATGTCCACCAATAGAAATTCTCAAAAGATTTCAAACTATTTCTTAACATTTTCAAAACAAATTCAAAATTTTCAAGAACAAATAAAAACATTTTTTTTATTTTAAATTTCGCCTTATCTTGATGTATGTTCTGAATATCACTGTCTTCCATCATGTATATATTTAGGTTTCCTTAAAGATTTTATGAGTATAATTTATAGTAATGAAGATCTAGTTGAACACATATTAGGCGAAATAAGGAATACCTGCTACTACTAGCCTTGTTTATTAAATCTTTAATAAGTAAAAGCGAGCAAATAGTAAGTAAAAGCTGAAATCGGTATCATCGTTAACTTCATTCCTTAAGTATATGCTTGAATTAATGGCACTTACTTTTATATGCATGAATAAAGGGGTGCTTTTACTAAAAAAATTGAAGCATTTATAAGTTTTTGTAAGATCCACAATGACGATCTCAATATTTAGCTTAAACAGCCATATTCCACAACATAATTTTAAGGGGAATCGCAAGTATAATCAGATCAGAAATTTATGAATCATGGTGCCGAAAATTTGATTTTTTTTCAAAAGCTGGCATATCTGTAAGGAAAATATTATTGCCAGCATCTGGGCCGGCACAAGTAAAGGTAAATCAATTACTATAGTCTAATTAATTGAGCGAACAATTGCAGACTAGTGGATTTTGCGTTATATATCGGAATAAGAATTGTCTTCATTCGCTATGAATTGTCTTTATTCATTCGCTATGTCGACAGAAAATAAGGTGCCCCTAAGCTTCCATCAGTAAATTCACACAGCCACTGGATGTTAAGTTACATCGGGAAGCATCTTACACCTCCTCGCTACTCCTACTCCTGTCCAAAAGGCATGAATGAATCAGTGGTTGTAACGGACATGGTTCATACGGTCACTAACTACTCCCTCTCTAACTACCGATAAACTTATGTCTGATTCTTACTTCCGCTCTACTTCCGCTGGTGTATGACCGTAACTAATGTGATCATTTGGATTTTAATTCAACTTGTATAGATGAGGATCAACTTAGAAATATAACCATTAGCACAATGACATGAGGAAAGCTTGTCACTGGTTTGAATATGAACTATAGAACTACATGTGCCTACGATGTGATTTAAGATGCAGCTAAACATAGAACCTATTTGTCAATAACCAGATTAAGATTTCGCTGCCTCCCCTAAATTTGGGAGATTATTACCTTTCATGAAACGGTACTGCTGACAACCGTATATGGATCTGCTATAGTTTTGATTTATTGAGCCCAGTGTTCTAGCAGGTTTGGGAACTATTCCACTGAATTTGTACTATATACATGAACACGCTTTGATAGGTGACAAAAAAATGCTATGGGACAGATTAATTCTTTTTTTATGTTTGTGAATTTGATTTGCAATTTTTTGAAACATTTAGTGCTTTTTTTAATAATGACATTTTTTGGACATTGTGAAAACTGTTGAAAATTTAGCAAAATGTTTACCAAAATGTTGATACCCACCCCCCCCCCCCCCTCCCCCTGCCCAACAGACTACCTGAGAGGTCCTCTTGCCTGTAGAACAGCGGATTTTCCCTGTTCCCTAGCATCCAGCACTCTACATTACATGGAGATAGTCTTCCATACCAGTTTAATTTGTAATGTACATGTGCATGTCTGATCTTGTTACATTGAGAGAAAACATATTCGTCAGGTTCGTTACTGTCTTTCCTACTATTGTTATCAAAATATTTTTATATAAATATGTAGAATACCTTTTTTATAAAATATAAACAGTTTACTTTTTGTTTGTCTTGGCTTAAAAATCTTGATGATGTATTAACCTATTTCTAATATAAAAGACTGTTTGACCTTGCATCAGAGAAAAAGTGACAATCACAATGACTATTTTTGTGTGTATCCGTTTTAGAACAAAGATTGTATATTGTTTGCGTTGAAATCAAGAAAATAAAGATGGATGAAAAGTACTGGAAGTTATGTAAGATTTGTAAAGTAATGAGCTCAAACGGTGTAACCTTTTTAACTGTATGCTCTTAAAAGGGTGGCTAATGTGCCATTTCGGACAATAGTCATTGAATCTTTCTAGCCTAATCAATTGATAAGGTAGAAACATGGACTGTAAGTGAGACCATTCTTCATGAAACAGTTATTGACACCACTACACTGTAGCTATTTTGCCCAGTATCTGTTTTGCGCGTATAATCAAAACATGGACCTGCGCGCATATAATTGCTGTGCAAGGAGCATTAGCATCTCTCGACCAGCCCCTCATCAGATATCGCCTCATGCAAAATCTTTGAAGAAAAATCTAATTCATCAAAACCTGTATTTGGTGTGAAGTAGTATAATGTTAAATTTCTGGAGGGGGGGGGGGGGGGGGGGGGGTGCGTTATCTACAATACTTAGAAGAGTCTTAATAAAAATCCCTTTAAAAGGGACAACACAGACTCAAATATATTCCCCTTAATTTGGGAAAATTATTTTAACTTGGAAGTGAAACTTGTTACATTCATACAGTACTTGTTGGTATTTTTTGTATTCATGTGAATGATTTCTATGGCCATTAACTACACCCCTTTCCTCTCCCGGTAGGCCAACTACCACTCCCAACACGTTTCAACCAACATACGAGGGGCAGTCAATAAATAATGAAAGTGATCATGGTATGGGATGCATGAGGGATTCTATTGAGGGTTAGTGTGATCAATACAAAGTATGAACCTTTGTCTTTCAAACAATACAGTTTTGGATTTCTAAGTGTGAACTATGACGTCATAGCATTGTCTCAAAGTAAGTACACTTGGGACAATGCTAAATCAGTTATTTGGTGGGAAATTTGAATTGTTTGTATGAAACAAGTGGTAAGAAGATTGCATAACATGATACCAGAAGCAGGTAAAACCAATTTTTTTCGCGTATGATATAAAAGACAATAACTTTAATCCCTGTGTAATTTGATATGTAGTATAATAGGAAAAAGTAAGGAGAGGCAATCGAATAAAAAGTATACAAATATCAGCATTTCAAATAGCTAATTTTCATTGAAAAATGCCCAGTCAGTGAATCACTAATATTGCGGAAAATCAAACAATTTAGGAAAAATCCAAGCAATTAACCAGTTTGGGAGATTCCATATGATAGTTAACTAATTATCTGAACTTATTCGCATGAAACCTGCAGAAAATATGCGCATGCGCAGACGGCAGATCATTTTGAACTGGGCCAAAAATGGCTAAAATCATGAAATTTACCAGATAAAAGCTTAGTGTGCCTTCAAATTCTAATCAGAAATAATGAAAAATGCTTAAATCAATGTGTAAAAATATTGTGCTAGCAAAATGAAGATATACATGAATGTATCAATCAAAGATGGCTGCCACAACCTCTCTTATTACTTTAGAGCTACTAGATATGTATTGTGTAAGTAATCGTCACATAATTTCAATGGTTTGAGGACATTTTATGAACAGCTCCTTTTGAAATCCCCACTATTATTGCTTTACATCCCACAACAATTTATTAAATTATAATCCCTCCATTGTTCTTTATCTTTTGTTGTTTTCTAAGGTATATTATTGCGGATTTTGCTAAACAAAGCGTATTTGAGATGGTCCCTTCTTTTCGTATTAAGGAATTCAGATCTAAAAAAGAGTGTCAAACAGTGATAAGTGTGTGTTCTAACTATGTGCCAAGTGTTATCTGTTTGTATGCTTGCATTGCCGAGATTTACGCAAATGTATCAATCAACCCATATTCACCATATTACATATCCAGCCAAATAATTGACAGATTTCAGTCAGTGTCTGAAACCTATTGTAATTATGTTAATGACGTTACATAACCAAAGTATCTAACAGTCCAAAAGTGTATTGTTTGAAAGACAAAGGTTCATACTTTGTATTGATCACATTATCCCTCAATAGAATCACACATGCATCCATACCATGATCACTTTCATTAATTATTGACTGCCTCTCGTATATCACAGACTGTAGTCTGTGCGAAAAGACAAACATCGCTAGAGGGAGTTGAGTTTGAATGCAAGCAGAAAGAGAGGAAGGGTATCATAAAGAGAAGTGTGTCATACCAAAACGAGTTTTCTTGAAATCAAGTTTCAAGATTTGTTTTTATAACACTACTAGAGTCATAGTTATAGTGTTCGTGATTGTTTGCATAAACAAACGCCCTGAACATGATGCGAGGTAAAGGCGGGGGTAAAGGCCCCACATGTTTCAGCTTTATGTTGAGATCCATTATGCAACTTTTCAATTGCAAGTTTGAGTTTCAGCTATGGCCTTATGTGACACATTAAATTAAATTTGTAACACTGTTAAGTTGAAGTGTGCAGCATTGGTGCAGTTTTCTTGAATGATTAGCCAAATGAAGACAATGTATTATGTTTTCTGCTGTGTTATTTCTGGTCAAAGGTCAGAAGTCTGATTTTGGCAATTTCACACCACACAAAAATTAATTACAGGCCAATGACAATCGAGATAGCTTTATATTGCTCGGTAGCACATACTAAATCCCTCAGTCAATAATGCAATGCATTTGCTAACATACGAAGCCATGCAATGGGTTTAACGTGTGTGAAGCGACAGGACCAACTAAGTACATGCACAGTGTACGTGAATCGGGTTTATTATCAAATCGATTTCATTCTCACTGCGCAAGAAAAAACACGTATCATGAGTACTCCAAATTCACTACGATGTGGTCCCGGATGTGGTGTGCTGGTCCCCCGGGCTGGTTCAACCCGGCGCGGCAGTTTTCAATGAAATAATGGCCCCAGGCTATATACTTGGCGAAGTATACTGAGCCAAGCATGGTTGACCCACGTGGCCCTGTGGTAAGTTGTTTGCCTCTGAACCAGAGGTCCGAACCCGGGGCCGTGGGCCTCGCTTTTTGGCCGCTAAAAATATTTGTTGGACAATGTGCCTCGGGGTTAGGGTTAATTAATTATTATTATTATTATTATTTATTATTATCTTTACCCAGGGTTGCCCAAATCAGCTGGCCGCTGTTCTTACTCGGGGCCCTGCACATCAATATAATACTTAAAAATAATGACTTAATATAAAATGAGATATAATAATGACAATATGATTATGTATAGAGTATAAAACAAAATGGACAACACTCATAAATCTATCACATAATGCATACAATAAAGATATAATTATTTGATTACAAACACTTCATTAAAATTAAACTGAAAATATCTATTTCATAAAAGCTTGACTATGATACATCAAACACATTAAATTTGAGCTAGTTCCAATGATAGAATTTATACAAAGCCTTAAAAGATTGCACGTTCACATAATTTCTGATTGCAATTTCAATACAATTTCATACATTAACACCATTATAGAACAATACTTATAACACTCAATGTCATTGCCATTTGTCAATACCTGCTGCGGATTGCCTTGTAGACTTTTTTCATGGGGGGGGGGGGGGGCGGGGGCGGGGCAAGAAGGGGCAGTGACTTGAAATGGGTGGGGCTCCTAATGGGTGGGTTCCATTCCAGTGTCAAGAAATGCGCGCGTAGCGCGCGAACATTTTCGACTTTACACCTACTTTTTGCACGATTGAGCTACATTTCGGCTCTAAACAAGCTTGTACCATAGAATATTGCATTTTGGGAAGACATGCGCGCGAACATTTTTGATTTCATTTGGGGGGGGGGGCAAGCGGGGGGGGGGGGGGGGGGGGCTCCAGCCCCTGCCCCCAATGGTATTTTCACTCAACCATTTACAGAGGGACTCAAGATCAGACTCCAGTTTCATAGAAATATATATAAGGTGCAATCTTCTTTTTAATTAAGGATAAGGAGCAATTTTCTTTTTAATTTTTATTGTGTCAAAATGTCTCTAATTTTGGTCTCATTAACCTTAACACTCTTGAGTACTCCAAATTACTACGATGCGGTATGCTGGTTCCAACCGGCGCGGTTTTTCGCTGCTTTAATACAGAACATAATCGTATTCTATTTTTTGCTTATTTGGAAATTATCACTCATTGAAGTTGGATTGATTTGTAACTTAACACCCTATATTGTAATTTACATCGTCTGACTGTCAGCAATCAGTTATCTTGAATATCAACATACATTATGTGCAAAAACAAACATAACCAACAAACGCTTTGTTCCGCTAAACAAAAAACCCCACACAAATTCCTTAAAGAAGTTGGTTATTGTGAGAAGTTAGTTTTATTTTCCCTGGTGTGGCACTGGTGTGCATACTCCTTCCCATCTCAGCAATATTGATCTGTTGCGACACGTGGCAACATCCAATCAGCTGAGACTGGTGTACGTCGCTCCATTGGTACCAAACTGAGCGACACGTGGCAACATCCAATCAGCTGAGACTGGTGTACGTCACTCCATTGGTACCAAACTGAGCGACACGTGGCAACATCCAATCAGCTGAGACTGGTGTACGTCACTCCATTGGTACCAAACTGAGCGACACGTGGCAACATCCAATCAGCTGAGACTGGTGTACGTCACTCCATTGTTACCAAACTGAGGGTCGTACTATGCAGCGCAGGCAGCTGTGAGAAACTCTTAATCGTACCTACGATAATTTCGCCATTTACTTCTTACTCACTCGTTAGCGACTACATCATCATCCGTACGCTTCATAGTCAATTCAGGTGATCGCCCAATCATTTTCTATTTCTTCAAAGAGTCTGCCACGACTAAATACTCGAGGACCTTTGTCGACCTGATTTGGTGAGTAACTATTTTTAAAACCAGGTAACATGGCTTGAAGTCTCAAAAAGGCCTAATCTATCCATAATCACAGACGCCGTATGGCCAAAATTATGTACATTTTAAAGTGTTTTTTTTTTATGAGCATTCATTCCATAAAGTTAGCTCCTACTTCCTTATGCCCATGTGTTTTGAACTCACCACCCAAAAAGGGTGGTGGCGTTGCATTTGTGACGAATCATCCAACTCTCTCTATTAACTCAACAACTAAATGTGGTAGAGCTATGGTTGAGGTGTCATGCGAAAGCCTATTGATCTAGCTACATTGTAGGAATAAATCAGGTATTTCTATAAATGTTTGGCTGAGATATGATTGATTATGTTGTGAAAGTCAGGGGTGTGGCGGTGGCGGCGGCGCTGTGTACAATAGAAAATGTTCCCAATTATACGTTCAATTTACTATAACTCCTCATCCCTGTATGGTACAAACATGATTTTGCTCTCATTTTATAGATTATTTTATATTCTATAAGATTCTGTTTCACCAAATGTGACAACGATTGTGTAACAATTGTAATCATGAATCGATTGCATTGTCCTTGGCTTTTTCCCTATTCGCTACACAGTGAACTTGCCCTAATTCATCGGGTTTACATACATGACGATAACAAACAAAATATTTAACCGATGATAGCAAAATTATACATTTTTGGAAAGCTCTCAAATATATAGGGGAATTCAAAAATGCCGTTTAAATCAAGAAAGGGTGCATACCCCCAAAAATATACTTGTAAACTCAAATAAATATGAAATTTAAACGTTTGTGCTCATTTACTTCTCGATATAGTATATTTCAACATGTTTACCATTGACAACTATCATGTTCTGATGGGTAATTGCATGAGGAACTTAAATATGCACAGTAAAATTATGATTGGGATATTTTTTGAACATTCTTAATCACAACACGTTACTATTAGGTCTTATCTGAATTCCAATAGCATATTTGGATTTCTTGTGAGATTACCGTTCAGAAAATGTATACTTTTATAGGGTATAGAACAAATAGTTATTGCGATATGCTAATTCGAATCTCAGATGGTGTCAAATGTAAAAATCTGGACATGCAACGGTAAGGGTGGCGAGTTCAAAACACACGGCCTTATAGCCTTGCTATTATACAAGCCAGTATTACAAAATATTCACTAATCTGAGCACCCTGCCACTGGTTAATATGGTAATAAATGATGCCAAAATGTTTTCTTCGTGTTGGTCTGATTGGTGGCCATTTCACTGCTAATCATTATGTTGTCTTACAAATTCAAACATATTATACATGTATTAAAGCTATAGGCGTTAAACTATGGAATGGTTACTGGTTATCTAGTCAGTTGATCACAACTAAAATAAGTTGTACGAGCGGGCGGGCCTGTCTTATGGGTAACATGGCTTGAAGTCTCAAAAAGGCCTAATCTATCCATAATCACTGATGCCGTATGGCCAAAATTATGTATATTAAGAGTGGTTTTTTTATGAGTATACTAGGTTCATTCCATAAGTTCTCAGCTCCCTCCTACCTTATAGCCGTAAGTCTTACGAAATATTCCATCCACTAATCTGATCACTGGTTGTACATATATTATATAGGCCTACTAACTTTTCTGGAGACGCAGTAAAAACTGAATATTTATTTAGTGAAACGGAAATGGAATAAAAACAGCAATAATATCTCTGATTAGCTAACACAGGCCCATCTCTTAGGGAATATTTACTTTTTATACGAAATGAGAGATCGAAATATTTGTGTAATACTTGGTGTTTTGGCATCAAAATAAGGTCTTTAACATACATTGATTTTAATGAAGAGAAAATAAATATTTACAAAACTATGTGTTTTCTGAAATTTGGCAGTATTTGGGAATTCGGCAATGCCTCCTGTAACAAGTCAATGGGTTTTCAAATAACTTAATTCCGTAAACCAAAAACGGCTTTTTGGAAAAAGTTCAAACTTGGCATATCTTCTTTTCTTATTAATATACACATCCTCTGAAGCAAATCAATGCCGGTCACCGTGGCCGAGTTAGCTACCTTAACATAAGAGGCATCACCACGATCACTGTGGCATGACTTGTAACAACGAATTTGAATGATTAACAGTATTCCAATAATACGAGGGTCGGACAATAAGTAATGAAAGTGATCATAGTATAGGATGCTATGTGCATAAGTGATTCCATTGACAGATAGTGTGATCAATACAAAGTATGAACCTTTGTCTTTCGAACAATACATTTTTGGATTTCTAAATATCAACTATGACGTACGTCATAGCATTAGCTTAAGGGACCGCTCATCATTTCTCGCCCCCAATATGAATAACCGAGCTACGCCACTGTAATTTGCAACAATAATTACAACAATGCAATATTTTGATCCATACTGAATTAAATTTTACAAGTGGTTCAATATTGGCTCATTTGTAATGGCATATTCCAATGACAAGCAAACACAACTTTACACTCTGTTTTTGTTTCTTTTGTGGTCAAACTGGACAAATCTAAAATCTCCAGCCTTTGATATCTTGCCAACTTCATGGGCATTTAAAAACAAGCATCATTGATTACTATTAACATTTCATGTTGCAAACACATATGCCTTCGTGTACACCAACATGAAGTTTTTCTAGTGTGATTTCCATATGATATGACTGTATGCAAATCAGTGA
Source organism: Ophiura sarsii (assembly GCA_035610835.1). Taxonomy (NCBI): domain Eukaryota; kingdom Metazoa; phylum Echinodermata; class Ophiuroidea; order Amphilepidida; family Ophiuridae; genus Ophiura; species Ophiura sarsii. Next base: position 67,070,133 of record CM069451.1, read on the forward strand.
AAAGGCGGGAGTATATAATATTTTATTCCATATTTGTATAAAACAAGCAAGATAAAAACAAATCAAGGTTTTGAGGTGTCGGGGGGGGGGGGGTCTTATGGTTTTGGTAAATCACACAGGGGGGGTCATATGGTTTTTATGTGATAGGAAGGGGGGGTCATTTACTTTTCTGAGGTGGTTTGCCTTTGGCTCCCGCCCCCCCCCCCCCCCCCCCCCCCCCCCCCCCCCCCCCCCCCTCCGGTGGAAATAATGAGCGGTCCCTAAAGTAAGTACACTTTGGACACTGCCTGAAATCTGTCAATATTTGGCTGGATATGTAATAGGTTGAAATATGGGTCGATTGATACATGTGCGTATATCTCGGCAGTGCAAACATAGAAACAGATAACCCTTGCAATTCCTTAATATTAACAAGAAGGGACCATCACAATTACGTTTTTATTAAGCAAAATCCGCAATCATATCCATAGAAAACAACAAAGGATAAAGAACAATGGAGGGATTTGTAATCAAGTAAATTGTTGTTAAAGGGGTGTGTGTGAACTCCCAGGCAAAGCCTCCGTATAACTGCTGTACTCCTTCATTATTCATTTAATGAAAGTATACATTTTCTTGAAGAAAAGGGTTCGATGAATCCAACCATGATCATTAAATTGACCATTTTAGAGACAATCATATTTTAGGTTTTGTCAAGATAATTAAAAATATGATTTGTCAAATTTTGTCGTTCTAGTTTTATTAGAATCCTAATAATAATAATATCCTTTCAAAATTCTACATAGTTCAGGAGCAGTAGTAGTAGGGAATATTAATAGCAATAGAGCGTCATTAAAGGATGCGCTGCAGAACCGATACGTATGGCTCGTACATATAATTGGCTTGTCCGTAAGATCTATACGATCATTGCCAAAGTAATATTATATTGAATCACAATAAGTATAAGCGCCAATGAAAATTAAACTGAGATCAATACAACTATTTGCATTGGTCTCAGCTCAATTAGTACGATTATTTGTGTATGACGAGGAAGAAGATTTCCCGGGGGCACTCAACTTTTTTTTTGGGTAGGGTGTGCCGCCCAGGGTCTCATAAAGGGGGGCTACAGAACTGAACTGAGTGAATTTTATGACGAAAAATAGGGTATTAGAAACTGATTTTTTTTTCTCAAAAAAGTAGGACTTGAGAAATGGCCTATAGTTCAATTTTGATTAGCAAGAACGCAAATTTTCGGGTTTTTTTGGTTTTAGGACGCACATTTTTCAAAGAATTGGGGCTTTGGAACGCAACATTTTGCAATTTTTGAATTTTCAATAAAATTGCGGTCTTAAGAACTGATGCAGGCTCAAAAGGGGGGTCATAAGAGCTAGCAGCAGAGGGTGAAAAAGGGGGTCTTCAGCGCGGCACATACCTATCCTTTTCCAATGACAGTGCCCCCCCCCCCCCCCCCCCCCCTCCCGGGGAAGATTTCCGTGGCGACTATCGTATCAGTCTTTCGTGCTAGTCACTTGTGTTGTAGCCTACGTACTGGTTTGTGCGGTTTTTACTCATCACCTTTTACTTACACTTGGATGAATCTGACAGCTAGGAATACGTTTTTACGGACAGCATTGGTAATTGTTGAGAGAAAATTTTCAAATCTTTACAGAATTCTAGACAAACAACTCCTGGAAGCCTTTTGACAGTAGCGGTGGAGAGTATAAATAGCAGTACAGTGACGGGTCAACGTATTCTCTTCAGCTCTTGCGTGAATCTAACAAGCAAATACGGACAGTATTGATACAGTAAGGTGGAATAGTTTAGTCTTCAGGGAGAATTTTCAGCCTGATTAGACAACTCGCTCGGAAAGGTAATTGCAAAGTTCAAATGCATGGGATTATTAATAGCACTACAGCGATTGTTTTACGGGTCTCCTTTAGGTGACGCGTGGATGAATCTGGTCTATCTGACCATAAATAGTTAATACGCAAATAAATTGAAAATCAACAATTTTTAGTTCTAAAAGGTAGGCTAGGACATAATGGTTCAGTTTAGCGTCAGTTTAAGGATCTCTGCCATACCATATGGTGATTATCGTACCTCCGTAAATCTGTGCGCCATCTTTAAAACACCTGAAATGACATCTACGAGGGGGTATCAAAAAGGTTTGAGATCACCCAGAAGTGAAGGAGCTATATCGATGAAATTTCGTCAGTGTAATCACTGGTACTTAAAACATTATGGTGCAAAAATGGTATAATAAGTTTCGAGGGTCATTCAATAAGTTCTACCTCCTACCTCATAACTTTATTATTATATGAGCCAGTCTTATCAAATATTACACGATTGTAGCTTGGAACCTCAGCTACAAATCCAATGTAAATTGATCTGAGTACTAGTTGTACTTTTCCGGGCATGCAGTGAGAACCAAACCTCGATTTAGTGTGACGGAAACGGAGAAAAAACAGCAACATATCGCCGAAGTGCTTTTCAATTGGCCTATTGTAAGAGGCAAAACATACCTATCGGTCAATTATAACCGTTCTAAATGTCAGATATCTCTTTAACAGACTGTAAATAATAAAGTTGACTGATTGCTTTGGAAAAAATATGCCCTCTGATTAGCCAGATCCAGGTCAGGACAACCATTCAGTTTACCCCTCCCCTGGAGAACCCTGTAAAAGTCATAATTGACTTTCATGATAACTAAGCGATCTTCAATATATCGAACTAAATGGAGGGATTTGAAGTCTGTCAAAGCGATAATTTTCTATCATTGACTACCTGATTGACTAATCTGAAGGTTGCACATAAGTAAAACTCATAAAGTGACTATTATGGTAAAGATTTAACATTCGAGGCATCAATGTGGCTTAATTTGTAACAACGAAAATTTGACTGAAGGCAGTATTCTGGTATGCCAAAGGCATAGCAATACATTTGAGTTGATAGTACACTATTTGCAAGCCTACAAGAGTTATTATTGTTTACAATCTTATCTATACATGATAATACTGTAATATATTCAAATATCATTTATTCATTTCAATTTTCAGTATTTAAATCATGCTCTTATATCTAACCATACAATACGAAAAAACACCCGAAAACATGTGTATATTTTTAAGGTAATTTTCTGTGTCCGTTGTCCAAAATTTCTCTCTGGCTTTGACCGCGTCATAACAAAAGTAAAACAGATATCAATTATCATTTACCACACATTTGTAGCTATGATATGGAGCTATAATCATGACAAATGTCATGAGGTTGACATTAATATTAGCGATGTTATGAGGGAGGAGGTAGAACTTATTGAATGACCCTCGTATGTTTACTTTTTATACAGGTGGCGCTAGATGCCAAGGCCATGTAAATCAATGACGTCTTCCAACGGTGATGTGTTCATGGTAAAATATAATGGTCCAATAACTGATTCTTGTGGGACGCCTTCCAGAAGAATAGTAGGCTCAGATTTGTTTTTAAATTTTGTCTTTTGTCACTCGTAGGTTTCAATTTATCTCCGTAAATGACAAAATTTCTAAGACTCATACGCCTCTGGAAGGCTACCCTCAAGGATAAGTTTTTGGACCATTATCGTTTACCATGTACACAGCGCCATTGGGAGACGTCATTGATTTACATGGCCTTGGCATCTAGCGACACCTGTATAAAAAGTAAACATACTTATGAGACCATACGAAATTTCATCGATATAGCTCCTTCACTTCTGGGTGATTTAAAAAACCTCGTATATGCAAAGATGATTTACCTTGACTATAAAATAAAGAAACTAGACTAGAATCTCCAAGATCTATTTTATGATTGTTTAAAAGTTTGCTTAACACTTTCCACGCGACTATTAGTTTTACCATATACAAAACAGATTTTTCATAAACCCTCCGCAATTTTCGCAAAGTATATCTCAAGGATTATACTGAACCAATACTTAACAGACATACTCTATTTTCATAAAATAACAACAGGCAACAAGATGCATAACAGAGATGGAGCCATACGGCAGTATTTTAAGAATAGATTCGGGAAATGATCGTTCCTGATTGATTCCTTACCACATACGGTAAAGTGTACTGATAAAACAGATCAGATATAAAAGAAATGAACAGTTTTGGTTGATTTTGAAAAATACCCAGATCAAGTAAGTAGCCTATGCATGGCTATAGACCATACGCATGAATTAGACAATGACACAATGAAAGGTTCTGGTGATTCTGATAAAATCCAATTACCTTTAAGGTGGATATGTTTAAAACGAAAATGGGTTGAACGGAGCAATGTTCACTTAATCTCATATTTTAAAAGAGTGACTACATGTAGGAACATTCTTAATATTCCGCGGCAGTTTTCAAACGTCTGGAACTCCTGGCCATAGACCATCACCAATGTCCAATGACAGATTCTTCTGAAAACATAGACGTTATTGATGTTATTATTTTTGAAAAAAGGGGTGTAATTTATATGATTATATATCTTTTTCTCTCTCCATGAATAGGTTTCTTCCTTGAAGTCGTAAGCGCCAATTTAGGAGTATTATATCGATCAAATAATTTTACAAACCACTGCGTATGAAACATCGGGCGACAGGAGTTTGGTTTTACAACTTTAAGATGACAATAATTGAGGAGAATTCAAGCACAGATTTGTTTCTGTAAAAAGTTTGCATTTGGTAGTAAGTATAAAGAAACTATATCACGGCAAACCAATTATACTCTGTGGTATGGTGAGTTTATTTATAAACGCTTTATATATCGATATCAGTCCCATCCTCAAAGCGTGTGGTATTGCAAAATGCATTAAAGTGATTAACATTGTCGTCTTTCCTCGGTTTAATAATAACATGACGCATGTCAATGTGTTCTGGAGATGTTAAGAGATTTAGCACTATCTTCATACTAAATATCGACACTCGATAAATGATATGGTAGTTATACTATACTCTTTTACAATGCACATTGTCATTGCTTTGAGGCGTTCTATTTTTGCATGAAAGGACAGGTGTCTTTTGCATGCAAAATATAGATTGATCGCTGATTGAAAAAAAACCGACGCTATGACATATATTGATACTTTGAACCACTTGCACTGCGATTGAACTCAATGTTATAATATCTGTTGCTCGTTACGGATTTGTATTCATTAAGGCAGGGGACCCATAACGGGACAAAACCGTTATATTATAATAACGTATTGCACAAGGGATATAATCCCCGTAAAATAGTTTACGGTAATGTAATCGTATCACACTCATATATAAATAAAATAAATAAATAATTAACCATTCTGTATACAACTATAGGGAGCCACTTACGGTTTCTAAATTAAAGAAAACATGATTTTTAACTACAACGGTGGGTATAAAGTGGCTTTACATGTGCTGTCGTTTATCATGGTCGGGATGCTGTTCCATGGGGATGCAGCAATGCCTCCTAATCATGAGATGGCTTTCTGCAACTCTACTAATGTTACTATTGCATTTAGTCCTGTCACAATTCTGGTAGAAGACACTTCCAGCCCAAATTGCACTCTAAACATATTTGTGACAGAGAAGAATGCTATGTACATACATTTCTTGATCAAGAGTCAAATGGACCTGCATTCCTACGTGTATCTTGAACAGATAGATGATTCAAGGTTACCGTGCTCTAAGAAAATTGTCTCTTTGTCAATGGCTAGTTCAAATTCTTGCATTTTATACTATGTAACAAAGGCTGTACGAGGGCACATCATAAATGCTCAAGTGAACATGCAAGTTATGGGAATACCTGTAGAAAACTGCCGCCCCGATGTGAATGTCAATAAGATGTTTCCTAATTTAACCAGTTTGTTACGCGAATGTACTACCACTGAATATGATACGGTAATTAAAGCAGAATCCTGTTATTTCCCCATTGATACGGCAATTACAGCAGAATCTTGGTATTTCCCATTACGATGCCTTGAAAATTGCACATGTACCCTTGGATATAGATCATGGAAAAGTGTATGTGTCGATGGCATAGAATCAGATATCCTAATAATCTACCCAAAATACCTCGTATGCTTGCGACTTTCAACCATTTGTATGGATGATATCAGACCGGATGCCTTTTTTGGATTGTCTACACTGATGCGAATGTACTTAAGTTTCAATCAGTTGACACATATCGAGGGCGGGCTTTTTATTGATCTATCTAACCTGGAATATCTAGGCCTTAACAGCAACAATCTTTCTTCTTTGCCAAAAGATGCATTTATAGGGCTTGTTAAGCTTGAGCAACTAGACATATCTTTAAACCTTATAGCCTACTTTACAACAGGTAGTTTTGCTGGTTTAATAAAGTTACAGCAACTCATGCTGAGGGAAAATTCTCTCAACTCACTGCCAGGCAACATTTTTGAAGACTTGATTAAACTACAGAAATTAGACATTTCGTCAAACAATCTAATGTCGTTGCCGGCGGATGCCCTTGATGGACTAGTAAAGTTAGAACAGCTGAATCTTTATAACAACGATCTAACCTCGCTGCCAGATATGTTATTTCAGCAAGTGATTAGTGTACAGCTATTATTATTTGTGTTGAATGGTTTACAGTCCTTGCCTTTAGGTATCTTTGAAGGCTTAGTTAGTTTAAGATATTTATATTTGCAAGAAAACCTTCTAACATCCTTACCAAATGGAATTTTTTCCGCGTTAGATCAGTTAGAAATACTCTCCCTTTCTGAAAACATGTTGATCTCGTTAACAGTTAACCTATTTGAAGACACGATTAGATTACGAACCTTAAACCTTAATGAAAATGTACTAACCGTCTTAGAGGAGGGTACTTTTGGCAGATTGTCTAAATTACTTAACCTTCACCTTAGTAACAACGATTTAATCACTCTTCCACAAGGGGTATTTAATGGAATGGATGATTTAGAATATTTCGAAATGTTCAACAATCATTTGATATCGTTACCACAAGGTGTGTTTACTGGAATGACTCATTTAGAATATTTGGACGTTTACAACAATGAGTTGTTATCGTTACCAGAATCTGTATTTGTCGGATTACGTCGCTTGAGATACATTGATCTTACAAACAACAGCTTAACATCTCTGCCGACAGGTACATTTCATGGATTGGTTAAGCTAAAATATCTCTTTATAGGACACAACAATATCGTGTCATTACCAACAGATCTATTTGACTTGCGTAGATTGAATACACTGATAGTTGAATGCAATCAGTTAGTATCATTACCTGGTATAAATAATGGGAAATCAATCAATTCTAAATTGAAAAATATATATCTAGGTAATAACCTAATAACAACATTTTCAAAGGATATATTTAGTGCCCATAAATATCTAGAAAAATTAGACCTTTGTTGCAATCTGATGAAATCTTTACCAATAGAAATATTTCGCCAAAACTTTCGTTTGTTAAAACTTCATCTCCACAATAATGGGTTGGTCAATTTGACAGATGATATATTCAAGTCACTTTCACTGTTATACACTTTAACTCTGTATGATAATAACTTGGTTTCGTTGCCAGATGTTATGTTTCGTTCTCAAGCGTCAGTTTTTAGAATTCGCTCGATTAGGTTACAGAACAACTGCCTATTTGAAATACGTCGTGACGTATTTGATAATTTAACATCGTTGCTGTACATGGATATAAGCCACAATGACTTGCATACAATTCATGTATTTGCTTTTTGGTCATTAGTAAATTTGGTTTACTTAAATCTTTCTGTCAACAATCTCTCAACTTTACCATCATTTGATTCTGTCGTAAATCTTCAAGTACTAGACTTAACAAGTAATGGTTTCTCAACTTTGGATAGAATTACCTTCAGAAACCTAACAAGTGTAAGGTTACTTTATTTAGATAATAATAAATTAAGTGAGCTAAATATTAGAACTTTCATAGGTTTAACTAATGTATCAGTGATTAGTTTAAGAAATAATTCGTTGACTGGTTTGGTGCCAGAAACCTTTGGTAGTAACAAACATCTAGTTGCCCTTAGACTATCGGACAACAAAATAACTATTTTGGCCAAATATCTCTTTTTAGAACTGACTGAACTTGTGGAGCTCGATCTACACAGTAATCAAATACAAATGATTGAAATGGACACTTTTACTGACACACGCATCAATGTTCTAGATTTAAGATCAAACCCCTTAAAACTAATTAAGAATGGGTCTTTTCATGGACTGAACAGCACAACAATATTGGTGGATGAAAGTGCTACATGTTGCTTTGATACATGTGGTAATGAATGTATACCTATAAATCCTCGTCCTGTCTACCTTACATGTAAAAGAATGCTGGAAAATATTTCCCCAAGAGTGTTTATGTGGTTTTTAGGTTTGATAGCTATTATTTGCAATGGTATCGTATTTTACTTGCGTGTTACAGATAAACGCCAATCAGTTCAAACACTGCTAATAATGAATTTATCGGTATCAGATAGCTTGATGGGAATAAATATGATATTGCTGGCATTTTTTGACGTTTATTACGCAGAGTATTTCCCATCCTACTCTTATCAATGGCGGCATGGCACAATATGCAATATTGCCGGTGTATTGTCTATATTGTCAAGTGAGGTATCAGTGTTCTTAATAACACTTATTTCGTTTGACAGGTTTCAAGGAGCGTCTACTCCCTTCAGTAACTACAGGCTACGGTCGACATCCGTCAGGGTTTGTGCTGCTTTGACTTGGTTTGTTTGTTTTGTTTTGAGTGTTGTACCAATTATTTTGAGTCAGGCATATCCTGAAGTGTTTGAAGTATCTGAAGTGTGTGTTGGTATTCCTATAGTTTTGCGTCCTATTAGTAAAACCTACAAATCTTCTGTTCGGATTGAAACGGTTGACGTAAATCTAGGTTCAAGTTCATTTTCAGTTCGTCACTATTACGATTATGCAGGAACTTGGAATCCCTATCAATCTCTTAATAGATATATCGCATTTGGGATAGATATCGATGTTGACAGCACCGATTTAGTTTTCACACTTTCTACGATCACTGGGTATAAACTAGCAACATACTTTTCGATCATAGTTTTCATTGGGATCAATATGATTTGCTGTATAACGGTCGCTTGCCTTTATATCGCTATATTTGTAACCGCCAAAAAATCAGCCAGAAATGCTGGGCGTTACCGAAGCCAACGTGAGGAAATTCGCATGGGAGCAAAAATGTCCGTCATAGTCTTTACGGACTTCTTTACATGGGTTCCTCTTGTTATGGCTTGTATTCTGGTGCAATCAAGAATCATAAGCGTGGATCCGGTGATATACGCTTGGACAGTTGCTTTCATATTACCAATAAATTCGGCAATCAACCCCTTTCTTTATACCATAGTAACAACCTTATTCGAGTATCATGATATGAAAATAAAGCAGAGACAGAAGAAGAGTAAGCAATAGATTGCTAACCAACACTTTTAGTTCAAAAAGAATAATATTGACATCTTAAAATCAAAATTTGCAATTCTTCTATGAATATGATCAGCTTTTGGGAACAAATCACTAGACTGCTACAATAACATAACCCAAACTCGAGGTAGTCACTTTTTTACAGATTTTTTTTTTCCGCGGAGAAAAGTCACCCCGAAAGTCCCCCGTCCCCCCGGGATTTGAACCACGAATTTCCAATAAACGGACCGACCGTCTCTCCAATACACCACGGGTGTCAAGGCTACTTGGCTCAGTATACTTTGCTAAGTAGGGGAGAGCGGGGAGTGTACGCCCTAGGGGCAGGTTCGCCCACCTCGTGATTCTCATCTTTGCGGCCACTGGTCAAATTTGGCGAACACACAATAGATACAATAGTATGTTGCAAGCTTCCCACATTAACGTGACAGATCACCGTAACATGTTTGTCAACTTATCATCCAAAAACTATTCAATCTTTAAAATTGGCGTCTCTTGACCTCTTCAAATGAAAATGGGGCGAACACTCTCCGCTCTCCCCTATAGCCTGGGTTTATATTTTTCGCCGAAAAACTTCAACGCCAGGTTATACAAAGAGTCCAACCTGGTGTAGTAGGGTAGGGTTAACACTTCTTTTTATACGGGTCGTCTTCCTGTCACAGAGATCGAGAGTGCAAACCTTACACCCGAATCGATTTCATACTTGAGTTCCCCCTCCAGAAAGGCAAGTCTTGAAAGATCAGGGAATCCATCTGGATAACACTAGAAGCCAACACCATGAACTGAAATGAGGCATATTTGGACATCATGAGTGATTTTTTGTGCCTTATAAAACCAACAAGATAGAAAATAGAGATACACGCGGGATTTTTGTTTCTAACATATACTATAAGATTCAGGATCATGCAATTAAGATATTTTCAATATGATCGTAAGGGATGTCAAAGAGATCACATCGACGCCCTAGGTCACTGTCCTTTGCGTTTTAGCGCAATCGGCGACAATTCTTAGTGTCCCCCCCCCCCCCTATAGGAGGACGAGGGTTAAAAGTGTCAATTACACAAAATATTGGCTGTTGATAAGTATTGGCTAGTGGCCAACTGTTAACGTATTAATGTATATATGTAAAGGCCCTGTCACACCATAGTGTATGGCCTGAACGTGGCCTGAACGTATGCCGACGTATTAAAAAAATAGCTCGAAAATTGTCAGAGTCCAAGAACGTCCAAGAACGTCCAACTTCCCAACGAATTGCGTAGGAAAAGTCGACATCGGTGATGGAATGGACGTATCCATAGCGTATCCATAGCGTATTAAACGTATACATAGCGTATGACTAACGTATTGATAGCGTATCACTAATTTATGACAGCGTATCACAGTGTATGCGATCGGCGAGCGTATACCAACGTATGCTTAACGTATTCGAAGCGTATGTCTGCCGTGTTCGGCGTATCCTCAGCGTATCCTCGGCGTACAACGAACACGTGACTTATGCCGCTGCAGAAATTGAGTTTCGTACACGGCGGGACAAGTGTTGCCAGTTCAAGTAAACGCAGCCTAGATGATAACTATTAAAATATCTAGAAGGGTAAATCTATAGGTCCAACCTATAACTTACGACGAGTAACGTACCTCTAACGTATGTCAGCGTATGTCAACGTATGTCTAACGTATATCAGCGTTTGTAAACGTATGTCTAACTTACCACGAACCTATCGGGAACTTATGCAGAACGTAAGTTAAGCACACGTTGAGTACGTCGAGAAATTTTGAACATGCTCAATAATTTTTCACGGGCTCGACGTGTTCCAAATTTTCACAACGTATCACAGCGTGCTCTTAACGTAAACGACGTATCCCCAACTTACCCCTAACTTGTATCAGCGTACACCAACGTACGCCAACGTATTTTTCGAAATTTCGCATACGTTGTCATACGTTCAGGCGATACGCCATGGTGTGACACGGCTACCGTACAGCTAGCGTATGTACCGTACAGCTAGCGAGCATTCGGCGTTTTGGGAACTTATGGAGGGTTTGAGTATATAAATGGGTCCCTTGAGTATCTCATCCTCACTTCTTCATGGTCTGTCGTGCTGAACACATCAACCCATCATCATACGCTACGAATACGCTACGCTACGTTAAGTATACGTTAAGCATACGTTAGTCATACGCTCGCATACGCTCGCATACGCTGTGATACGCTGTCATAAGTATGTTATAAGTATGTTATAAGTTAGTGATACGCTATCAATACGTTAGTCATACGCTATGTATACGTTCAATACGCTATGGATACGCTATGGATACGTGACAGGACCTTACACGATCGCCCGGCATAAGGTGAATACGTGAGAATACGTCGAAACTCGTTGGAAATACGTCAGGCATACGTTAGACATACGGCACATATACGTTATCAACTCGTTATCACTACGTTGGCTGTACGTTTCCCCGACAGCCTACGTTCGATCATCAACGTATACCAACTTACGAGTAACGTACGAGTAACGTACCACTAACGTATGTCAGCGTATGTCAACGTATATTTAACGTACCACAAACTTACCGGGAACTTATGCAGAACGTATTAAGCACACGTTGAGTACGTCGAGAAATTTTGAGCATGCTCAATATTTTTTCGCGGGCTCGACGTGTTCCAAATTGTCACAGCGTATCACAGCGTGCTCTTAACGTAAACGACGTATCCCCAACGTACCCCTAACTTATATCAGCGTACACCAGCGTATGTACCGTACAGCTAGCGAGCATTCGGCGTGTTGGGAACTTATGGAGGGTTTGAGTATATAAATGGGTCCCTTGAGTATCTCATCCTCACTTCTTCATGGTCTGTCGTGCTGAACACATCAACCCATCATCATACGCTACGAATACGCTACGCTGCGTTAAGTATACGTTAAGCATACGTTAGTTATATGCTCGCATACGCTGTGATACGCTGTGATAAGTATGTTATAAGTTAGTGATATGGATACGTGACAGGGCCTTACACGATCGCCCGGCATAAGGTGAATACGTGAGAATACGTCGAAACTTGTTGGAAATACGTCAGGCATACGTTAGACATACGGCACATATACGTTATCAACTCGTTATCACTACGTTGGCTGTACGTTTCCCCGTCAGCCTACGTTCATCAACGTATACCAACTTACGAGTAACGTACCACTAACGTATGTCAGCGTATGTCAACGTATATTTAACGTACCACAAACTTACCGGGAACTTATGCAGAACGTATTAAGCATACGTTGAGTACGTATGTACCGTACAGCTAGCGAGCAAATTAGTGAGCATGTTCAAAATTTATCGGCGCACTCAACGTGTGCTTAAGAGGGATGTGCACCTTCGCATAGCCTCCGTAAAACTGCCGTAACTTCTTCATTATTCATTTAATCTTAATAAAAGTATACATTTTTTTGCAGGAAAGGGTTCACTGAATCCAACTATGATCATGAAATTGACTATTTTCGAGAAAATTATAAAAAACATGTTTTTGGACCCATTTTAGGTTCTGCAAAGATAACTCAAAATATATTTTGCCAAATTGTGTCATACTAGTTTTATTATATTCCTCATGCAATTCCCTAGGAATCGTTTTTTTTTTTTTTTTTACTTTATTATTTTTTGAATTATAGACCAAAAAGTGCTAAAAAACGTGGTCGATAATTCAAAAAATAATAAAGTAAAATAAAATAATAAAAAAACCATTCTTAGGGAATTGCATGAGGAATATAATAAAACTAGTATGATAAAATGTAACAAAATATATTTTGAGTTATCTTTGCAGAACCTAAAATGGGTCAAAAAACGTGTTTTTTATCATTTTCTCCCAAAATGGTCAATTTCATGATCATGTTTGGATTCATTGAACCCTTTTCTGCAAAAAAATGTATACTTTTATATAGATTTAATAAATAATAAAGAAGTTGCGGCAGTTTTAGGGAGGCTGTACCTGAAGGTGCACAGCCCCCTTAATACGTTCTGCATAAGTTCCCGGTACGTTCGTAGTACGTTAGACATACGTTGACATACGCTGACATACGTTAGAGGTACGTTACTCGTAAGTTGGTATACGTTGATGTACGTCGGCTGAAAATAGCTATCTAGCATTGATAAAAACCAAAATATTGCAATTCGTTGGGAAGTTGGACGTTCTTGGGCTCTGACAATTTTCGTTCAGGCCATATCAATGCTAGATAGCTATTTTCAGCCGACGTACATCAACGTATACCAACTTACGAGTAACGTACCACTAACGTATGTCAGCGTATTTCAACGTATGTCTAACGTACCACGAACGTACTGGGAACTTATGCAGAACTTATTAAGCACACGTTGAGTACGCCGAGAAATTTTGAACATGCTCAATAATTTTTCGCGGGCTCGATGTGTTCCAAATTTGCAGAGCGTATCACAGCGTGCTCTTAATGTAAAGGCCCTGTCACACCACGGCGTATCGCCTGAACGTATTCCAACGTATGCGAAATATCGAAAAATACGTTGGTGTACGTTGGTGTACGCTGATATAAGTTAGGGGTAAGTTGGGGATATGTCGTTTACGTTAAGAGCACGCTGTGATACGCTGTGAAAATTTTGAACACGTCGATCCCGCGAAAAATTATTGAGCATGTTCAAAATTTCTCGACGTACTCAACGTGTGCTTAATACGTTCTGCATAAGTTCCCGATAGGTTCGTGGTACGTTAGACATACGTTTACATACGCTGACATACGTTAGACATACGTTGACATACGCTAACATACGTTAGAGGTACGTTACTCGTAAGTTATATGTTGGACCAATAGGCCCTGTCACACCATGGCGTATCGCCTGAACGTATGCCAACGTATGCGAAATATCGAAAATAAGTTGGTGTACGATGGTGTACGCTGATATAAGTTAGGGGTAAGTTGGGGATACGTCGTTTACGTTAAGAGCACGCTGTGATACGCTGTGAAAATGTGGAACATGTCGAGCCCGCGAAAAATTATTGAGCATGTTCAAAATTTATCGACGTACTCAACGTGTGCTTAATACGTTCTGCATAAGTTCCCGATAGGCCCGATAGGTTCGTGGTACGTTAGACATACGTTTACATACGCTGACATACGTTAGACATACGTTGACATACGCTGACATACGTTAGAGGTACGTTACTCGTAAGTTATAGGTTGGACCTATAGATGTACCCTTCTAGATATTTTAATAGTTATCATCTAGGCTGCGTTTACTTGAACTGGCAACACTGTGTACCGTGTACGAAACTCAATTTCTGCAGCGGCATAAGTCACGTGTTCGTTGTACGCCGAGGATACGCTGAGGATACGTCGAACACGGCAGACATATGCTACGAATACGTTAAGTATACGTTGGTCATACACTCGCATACGCTGTGGTACGCTGTCATAAGTTTGTTATAAGTTAGTGATACGCTATCAATACGTTAGTCATACGCTATGTATACGTTCAATACGCTATGGATCCCGCTATGGATACGTCCATTCCATCACCGATGTCGACTTTTCCTACGCAATTCGTTGGGAAGTTGGACGTTCTTGGACGTTTTTGGACTCTGACAATTTTCGAGCTATATTTTGAATACGTCGGCATACGTTAAGGCCACGTTCAGGCCATACGCTATGGTGTGACAGGGCCTTTACACTGGATCAGTATAATGAACCTTCCATACCAGATAGCGATATTGATATCAGTTAATGCTATACTCATTATAGTGTCAATTCTGGGCACATTTCATTGCTGACTTCATATTCTTATGTTTAGTGCAATACTCTTATTATAGAGAGCAGGCTTTCATGACCTTTTTGGTCTCTTTATCCACCAGTTTTACATTGGTATTTATTTCCAGTTATGTATATATATGTTTGCATTTTTATGTGTCACATTGTTATGTATTTTGTGCAATGCCTGTGGATGATGGTGAAAGGCCCATTGCATACTCAATCATCTAGTCTGGCCTTATCAGTATGCTTTTCAATGTTGTTTATCAATAAAATTGGAATGATTCGATAAACTAATTTGATTCAGAGCTACAATAAAAGTACCAGAGAATGTATATTCATATAAATTGGGTGATAGAAGATCACCAAGTTATTATACAAAAGTGTATTAAAAGATTAATCAATACATGTTTATCTAGATTTGCGCTCCTTCGAATGCACTACCGGAAGTCTAAAGGTCAACATAATCGGTTACCACTAGCAATGTGCATTATCTAAAAAAAGGTAACCGGTTACCACTAGCAACGTGCATTATCTAAAAAAGATCACCGATTATGTGGACCTTGCACGATTCATACTTCCGGTAGTGCATTCGTAGATATAATCGACGTGAAGAACAATGGATAATGAACAATAGGAGGAGCTCTAGTAGTGTATAAGTCTTTTGTATATTTATGTAGGATTATGTAACGCGAATGATTATGCACTGTTGTTGTGTAAAAATAAAGAATAGCTTTAGTTATGAAAAAGAACCCTAACTCATCAACGCCAGAATCAATAATGATTAAAGGGTTATAAGAGTTTTGAATTTGTTGCCTTTTATTGTTTGTATTGTCGTGATTTCTCTTTTCATTAACATGTATAAACCTTGTTTATAGCTGGTGCCTTTATGCCGCTAATGGGGTAAACATCCATATCGAGTAACGAAAGCTGGCCCCGTCCCGCTCGCGATTAGTTTGTTCGTACATCTGTTTAACCAAATTTATTTATTCCGTTTTAATACGAAATAAAGCGAAATTCACTGAATAAAATGATTTTTTAAAAATTTTAAACAAATGAACTGATTTTGGTTATACTGATGTACGGAAAAAAAAATCGCCTCCCACTCGCTGCGCTTTCATTGATATATAAAGTGTCCATTCACGTTCCGCCGCCGTTGTAACCCATCGCGCATCCCTCCGCAGTCACTAAGAACAGAAAACTTAAACACCCTGTTGATAAATCCTTCGTGCGCACCTAAATGTACCGTAACGAGAATGTGGCAAAGAATGTAAACATTACGATATCGTTTATTGTTAAATAAGAACCTCATTTTATCATTACTATATCGGGTATCGAAAACTTGGAAGCAAAGAATGTGTAAATTACACAATTTCCCTCGGTTTCGTTACGCGCGATATCGATGCCTACCCGGGGGGGGGGGGGGGGGGGGGGGCAGTCAAACAAATGGTTGTACACATGCGTGACCAAAAAAAACACGTAAAAAGGGGTGTTTTTTCAGTGTTGGACGCGTTAAGGGTATCAAAAACGCTGATTCTCAAGAAAAAGGGTGGCTTAAAAATACAGGTCGAACGTGTTTAGGGTAACTTGTTTTGTTCCCCGTTCCCAGAAGAATGTTATCCCTGTTTTTGCGATTTCTTTTGAGCGTCTCATTTCAATTTGAGAACGCATGTGTGTCACTCGTTTCTACAGCGTCATAATCGCCATAGCAAACCGAGATAGCAAAGATCGTCCCCAGATCGTCGTTTTGTAGCGTTCACAATATGCGCTAGAGACTGGAGAATCCCGACGAACTGACATTTCAGCTGATAATTTTGACAGCGGTAGAAGAGAGGACGACAACTCCCGCGACAACTAAAGCAAATACACCTCTGGTAAGCTTACGAGTTTGCTTATTTCGTGTAAATCAAATCTTTAGTAAATGAATAATGCGTATGTATCATTTTTAGCCATAAACGTGTAATGAAAAATGTATTTAAATCAATTTACTTCACTGTACGTATGAAACCATGCCCGGCCATGGTGCAAAATTCTGCACCATGTTATTTCGTCTGCTTCTTTCCGAATGATCCGATTATTCAGTATAGGCAAGATATTGGGTTTTCGGGTTTTTGTTTTTGTTTGTTTTTGTTAAATTTATTTTTTCACTTGAAATAAATTCTTTCCTGATGAATTTTAAAAGCAGATCTGACTTGACTGACTGACTGAATGTTTACATTGTCTAGCTACATTGTAATGCAAGATCCTCCTTGACAGCATTTAAAGGTACATACAAGAAAGAACAATACCCATGAATAAATTTTTGTCTATTCATATCTACGGGCACATCTATTGCAGGCAAATAGACAAAACTTGTTTAGGGGTCATATTCTGGCAAGAACTTGTTTAGGGGTCAGAATTTGCAAGGAGAGCGCGCTAAAAACTTGTTTAGGGGGTAATTTTGCTTGCGGGGTAAAACTTGTTTAGAGGGTGTCTGGAAAAAATTTGGTCACGCATGTGTACACCATTATGTTTGACTGCCCCCCCCCCCCCCCCCCCCCCCCCCCCGGGTGCCTACCCAAATTAAAGGCAGGAAGTCGCCAATAGGTTTCTTATGCAGTGGGAGTGGTTTAATATGTGAATCATCAAGACGGCGTTTGTTTGGACGCGTCTAATTTGGTTGCTGCCTTTTTCAGGTCGTGTTGGATGGCAATGTTGTCATTAAACCATAGATACTGGCAAGGAAACACAGAGGACACAGAAATGCCATTGATCCAATGCAACATCTTGATTTCCGACAGCAGCCAACATGAACATACCGATAAAATACAAGCAGTAAATTATCATCTTGGGGCAGTTCCGTAGTTGCGGACGTACAGTTCAGACACTTTGAGTGCTTGCAAAATATAAACTATACCAGTTGCTTGATTTTTAACACCGGGCTTTCAAGTATCTCTAGTAGGGGTATAAAAGCTGAAAATTCCTTTCCTGTACCATTTTTGGTTAATGAGATATGGTGTGAAAACCCTCCGTTGCGGACGTATTCAGAGAAAGTGATTTTTCAGTATACCTGTATTCCTATCAACAATTCTCTGAAGTGTTAATGTCTGTCATGAAAACTGATATTGTTTTGTTTGAAAAAGGGACCAACCTAAAGAAAACAAACAGAAACAAATGATCAGAACCTTTATCTTCAAGTTAAAATTGACCAATGTTTATCGTTGCGGACGTACATATTTATGTTGCGGACGTATAGCCTAGTTAAGGCGAATCGTTCAACCGGTGCACCTTCTCAAATCTGGTCACATAGGTAGTTAGTATAGACCCTCTAGATAAGTGCCAGGTAGTGATTCAATCCTAATTGTGGTGTCACATTTTTTACGGGCCTTTTAAAGAATGTCTCATTTGATAGTAAAATTGCACGAGTTCAGGGTAGGGGAAACATAAATCATCATATATATGCTTAACTTTAACCGCATTGCGTCATTCTTGCATCAAAATATGCCAATTGATTACCGCTCTCGCGTTAATATTTCACTGAAGCTGTGTATTACACAAATAATTCGAAATACTAATATAACATATTCATTTGACAAAATATTACCATGTTTTTTGCATACTATTTTCAACATTCAGCAAAGTCATTGTAAAGGATGAGTCTCACACCAGTAGATACAGGTGTTGGAAACAATTGATGATCTGAGATGTTCGAATTATGATTGTCTTTTCATGGAGAAAGAGAATGAAGAGGTACACTTTAGATTTAATGTTTTGTTAACACTCTTGTCATAAGTGCAACAATGGAAACTGCTTCATTTGTTATTCAAATTGCCACTGCTTCATCAATATTGGTGCTATTGTGACAGATGACGTGTCAAAATGCGTGGGACGAAATGCCTGTTTTTTCACTTATTAATTAGGGTCCTAAGAATTAAACACATGGCGCCTCGAAAAAAGTGGATACTCTCTCTTTGTGCAGTGTTTATATAAACTAGATGAGGTGACCTATGATGTCATGTATTTACAAATGGGACACCCTCTGTTGTTTCCCTCCAGGCAGAATATACAGTAAAGTTAATGAAGACAACATGAAATTTCTTTCTAATGAATTGTAAAACTCATTTAGTTTTAGTTTTTTGTGTGAAATGCGATAGCTTATAGCATTCCTAAGCAAGTTTAAAGACAGTTTTGATAACAATTTGCTGTGACACCGCAGTCTAGTTAGAAAACCTGATCTGGCCTATGTAAACTATAGGAACTCTTGCCCGGTGTGTTTTGTCTCAAACCAACAGAGGGCGTCCTAAATGTAAACAACGGTCACCTCATCTACAATTATAGAATCTCGTCGTGCTATGTGTGTTATTATAGATTTAACTAAACTTAGTAAAGCAATATGCCAACTGTTACGTAATCACTTCTCCCTTTTGTCAGCTCAACCATGAAGCTTCATGGCTCAACGTGTCAACAGAGTGGAATGGTACTCAAGTTATCCTCATTTGTCGATTAACAGGGAATAGAAAAAAATTCTAGTGGAGTCTATTTTCGCCTGTCTGTACACGTGGTTAATTTAAAATTACCGGACTTATTTAACTTTCAAATGTGTGAAGAAAAGACACTTAGATCTATTGGTTTTGGGATTACTTTCTTTTGCCGTAACTGGGAATGTGATATTCATAGGTGTTCGATGTTCGATGGGTATCCGCGATTACGTGTTAAACCAATACGAAATTGGCGAATTTAGGCAAATCATATCCAGCGTTGTCTAACGGAACCCAAGCGAGGAGTGACATGTTTACATTGGTTGCATCCTTTTCGTTACACGATATCGTAATGTTTACATTCTTCGCCTCACTTTACAAAAACAAAATCATCATTTTTGAAGGGCCTATAAATCGATATTTAACAACTTTTTTGACGTAATTGCACCACGTATTCCACCTGGCTTTGTTTGTGGTTTTGTTAGGGAATGCATAAAAGCTAGCAGTTTTTTCCTTGCTAGTCTTCGTACATCCCCCCAAATACGTAATTTGTCGGTATTCTACAATCTACAATCGCGAAACCACCATCTTGCATTGGCGAAACTCACGATGTGTGTGTGACACGATCGGGTCAGAAAATCACGACTACGTACAACTACGTCACAGGCCAAACCCGTATAACGTGACTCGAGCGGGTTTTTCAGAAAGCGGAGTAAAAGTTCCCTTAAAATCATCATTTTTGAAGGGCCTAAATCGATATTTAAAAACTTTTTTTTCTTTCTTTGGGGTAGTTAGTAACATAAATATACAAATTCTATAAATCAGCGATATCATCGCAATTTGAAGACTACGAAAATGCTCCAGATAAGCCCTTTAAACGCTATACATCTTAAACTCTTATAACACTTTAAACTTATAGTAGGGTCTAGAATGGCAATTGCGTGACCATTCTCTGGCTAGTAAGGTTTGACGATTGATTTGACATCTATGAACCATGCGATGGGGTTCCGATTCATTGTAATACATCTTAAACTCTTGTAACACTTTAACATTCGTCCATCACCGCTCTGCGAACGGGCGCGAAACGGGTGCGCCGTCCTTATAAGGTCCTTATACCGTGCTCTCATCGTTCGCCGCCGCTTTTACTCACCCGGCAGGATTTTTGAGCGGCCCACCGTGTGTCCTCACCGTGTGCCGCCGTCCGCACCAATTTGTGACGCGGTAAGGGGTCGCCCAGCTCACACGGATACATGTGACAAATACAGAGAAGTCCGGAATGCGAGTGAAGCGGCGAGCTTCAACGCTCAGATTATAAGGTCGGTACCCAGGCGTTTCGGCCGGTGAGGACCCGTTGAGAAGGCGGTATGAGCCCGGTACCAGGCCGGTGAGGACCCTGTTTAGACCCGGTATATAACGGTATGGACCCGGTGAAAAAAGAAAAATCAAAAGCACCCGATTGTTCACCGTGTTTGACTCTGTTGTTTTTCTATTAGATTTGTATGGGGCCGCCCAGCTCACACGG
Organism: Ophiura sarsii; assembly: GCA_035610835.1. Taxonomy (NCBI): domain Eukaryota; kingdom Metazoa; phylum Echinodermata; class Ophiuroidea; order Amphilepidida; family Ophiuridae; genus Ophiura; species Ophiura sarsii. The sequence continues at coordinate 67,091,286 of CM069451.1, forward strand.
ACACATGTGCAGGCCCCAAAAAGGCCATGGGGTGAATCAAAAAATGTGTACTCAACTTTGGGATTTTATATCTTGAAATCTGTGCACAAATTTCACAGATTTTGTATCGAGGCAGACGTATTATCTCATTGGCTTTCTTAAGAATTTTAGTTGGTTGAAATTGGTTGTGGTAAACATATTTTATGCTCATTTGCATAAAAGTCAACAAGAATTGCGATATTTTCTCTTAAAAGATCTTTTAAATTCCACTATTGAAAATGGTCCGAGCTGAGTCCGACCATCACAAAGCTAAATGTATTGTTGTTGTTAAATTTGTGTAATAATGACATTGTTTTTTCAATATTTATTGATTGAAAAAATCAATGAGAATGTTTGATTTGTCTTTATTAGTTAGAAATTGTGTACCATACATGAATCCACTTGTTAATACTTCTTCATTTTGATTCAATTTGAAGAGTAAAAATGGATCGTCACGCATGAGCGACCCCAAGCTTTGTTTCTATAATGAGCTAGTTTTGAGGCTAAACTTGAGGGACATTTAAACAGGTAAAGACGTGGTCTTGGGTAATTAGCAGTGGCTTAGACTTCTTTTTTCATATTGGGGATGCAATTTCCTACAAACTTGGTGAAATGATTTTATCCCTTAGTGTTTAACCTCACGAAATCCATTCTCCAATGTGAAAATGAAATCTAAGCCACTGGTGATTCACCAAATACCACTTCATTTAGAAGTCCCTTAACACTTGTCAAATAAAACAATGCATGGGGTCACTTAAGTGTGACAAACTTCTCTTACCAGTTAAATTGAATTAAGGAGAATAATTATTAATGATTTGAACACCCATAACCAATAACAGTTGCAACAGAAAGACACACAAGATTATATTGAGTAGACAAGAGATTATGATAATACACAAGTTTCTTTCAAACAAGCTGTAATAGCACGCACATTATTTTAGCACTTTGTCAAAAAGGTGAAATCACCATGTTTTACATAATAATAAATAATTTTTAAATAAATGGAGCGTATCGTTAGTTTGATAAATCCGATATTCATGATCTAAAATGCTAATGAAATAGTACAGTATGACAAAGGTAATGCAAAAAAAACGGACCTTATCCCATCGATTTTGATGATGACAAAAATTATTGAACTTTGGGCATCGATGGGTACTAATCATTTTGGGACAGCCTCTATTCTGTTAATAATATTTGTAATGATTATTTTACTTTGAGAACACTTTTATTTTGACTCACCCTGTATTAGCGAATAGAGCTAACGTGTGCCCGACGTGTTGTTGGAACTTTGGGTGTACGTTCGTGTAAGTTGTCATTCGTTCGTGACATATTTGGTATACGTTTAGCTGATTGTTCGCTAGGAGTTACCGGAGACGGTGAAAAGTAGAGATGATTCTCTCTATTGAAATTTTGTAGAAAACGTATGCTATGTCTGTTTCGCTCGCACCTGTATGATTCGCAGGTTTGAAAAGCCAGGTTATCAATACTGGCACTAGTAGTCTGTTGCGACAACAAATTTTCTCTCATACTATTATGTTATGATAGTTTGCTGAAACTATCTTTAGTAAAACGCTTCCATGGAAATTCAAATCCGTCAAAAAAGTTGAACATCTAAAATGATTGCATGAATTCACCGATGCGATTTACGTAACAATATTTAAAAAACATTTTATACAATTATTTCACTCAGTGTTTTGTTAGACCTAAACTCGAACCCACGAGTTTTCAAACCTATACAAGTTTCTAGGAGTGAGAGTGGCGAGGTATGTATTACTGTTGAGGAGTTTATTTCATGACCATGATGACAGCGCATGAGACTATAAAGCGGCCTTTTATGGTTTGATCGATTTTAATCCGAGACGCACATAGCTTGAACTGAATATACCGGCTTAGCCATCCATATAATTTAAATGTCACTGGTTTTACCCTGCTTAAAAATATTTATGGGAATATGTTATGTTGGGTGACATTACATTGAAGAAGGCCAAAATAGATTGATTTGATTTTGATTTGATTTAATTCGGTATCTCCACATACATTATAACAATGACAATGATAAAAATATAAAGAAACTGATGTTGGTCAGTTTTGCTATAGTAAAAGTCAATTTTACTTGAGTAAATGTCTCTTTTACATGAGTATTCATATTTGTTATAAAAGTCAGTACAACTCTACGCGCCAAGCACATCCCAACGAAAGGAAAACATATTTTGAGACCTCCAGCTGGGTACATAACAAAAATGACAAACAAAAATACAATTTTGAAAAACCCTTGGAAATGACATCTACTTGCAAAGAAGGTTTACCTTGAATGAAAATATCAAGAAACTAGTTTGGATCTGTAAAACCGGGTTGTTTTTTATTTGCATCAGAGTAACTTACAATGTATGCGTAGAGCACGTGTATTCCAGTGGAATAGCGCAGGACTCCTAATCATAAGGATGTGAGTTCTAGCCCCGCTGGTGCCAATGTGTTTGTGTCCTTGGGCAAGGCACTTAGTCGACATTGCCTACTAGGGGGTTATTATGTGTACAACGATCTTTGTCTTGCTGTAGATAAAGGTGATGAAGCAGTCTTGATATTACTTGACTACTCAGCTGCTTTTGACACTATAAATCACACTATTTTTCTTGACAGGCTCACTACAAGATATGGAATAACTTCCTCAGCTTTAAATTGGTTTGCTTCGTATTTTACAAATCGTTCCCAATCCATTGTTATCAACGACTCTGTTTCAAATCCTCATATCCCACTGGAAGGAGTGCCGCAGGGATCCGTCATCGGTCCGTTATCATTTACGATGTACACATCTCCACTAGAGGACATTATAGCATCGCATGGTTTTCCCAGAATGATATATGCCGACGACACCCAAGTTTATCTTATTTTGAAACCTAGTGAACGCGCCACTCTCATTCCAAAATTGGAACAATGTATTGTTGACATCAAAGCGTGGTCCACAGCTAATCATTTGAAACTAAACGAAGACAAAACTGAAGTTCTTCACATCACATCTAAGTTTAGAAAAAATTCTCCTCTTCCGTCTGTTGACATTAACAATGTTCCTATTCAACCTGTTAAATCTGCCCGTAATCTTGGTGTTATTGTAGCTAATGATCTCAGCATGAATGTCTACATAAATAATAAATGCCGTTCAGCCTCTTTTGCTCTCTACAAAATTGGCCGCATCCGAAATTGTCTTGATGAAAAATTGACTGAGACTTTAGTTCATGCGTTCATCACTTGTCATCTTGATATGTGCAACAGCCTTTTATACGGACTTCCAGACTCCCATATTTCTAAGCTACAACGTATTCAAAATTCTGCTGCAAGACTTGTCACACGTACTCGCTTCTCAGAACATATCACTCCTGTGCTTCGTGATCTTCATTGGTTGCCTGTTAAGTTTCGCATCATGTACAAAATACTTCTCTTGACTTATAAATGTCTTCATGGACTTGCTCCAGAATATCTCACTGACTTGATTCAGGAATACAAGCCTGTTCGCAACCTCCGCTCATCTTCAAAACAAAATCTTGTTCCACCATTGGTTAGTACAACTTCATATGGTCATCGTAGTTTTCGCCATGCATCTTGTGAACTCTGGAACAAATTACCATTTCATATTAAGAACTCTCAGACTCTTAATCAATTCAAATCATCTCTGAAAACATATCTCTTTGAAATGGCATTTTGTAACATTTAATTTTTTTTTTGTTTTTTGTATCTTTAGTTTCCTGGTATATTGTGTCTTTCATATGTTTTGCTCTGTTTTTGTTTTTGTTTTGTTGTTTTGTTTTGTTATTTGTAAGCGCTATGGGACTTCGGTGTAAAGCGCTATACAAGAGTCGTTGTATTATTATTATTATTATTATTATTATAATAGGGTTATGTATGTTTGTTCATGTTGGTTTGTGTCGCAATTTGGCGCTGATGTAGCTGCTGCCTGGACATTGCATTGTTTAATAATGTATTTAATATGTATGTTGTGACAATTCAGCCGGTTGGCTGCGATGACAATTAAATTAAGACCTTTATTATAAAAAAAATAGAAAAACCAAAAAAAACTTACAATTTTACAATGCATGCGCGTCATTAATAGCCCCCGTGCATTGTTCAAGTTCTTGTAAATCAGTGCGCCAACAAGATCCCATCAAGTTTTTGATTTATTTGCTTAGTTTGACCACCATTCAACAGATACAACTCGAAAAAACTATTCTCGAGCCTTTTTGGGCCATTTCATCAGATTACTTCGTTTAATTTTGACATGTCATATAGGACATGGTTTTCTATGCATTTTAGACCATTCTCAACACATCAAAATTAATCCGTTGCATGATGTTTCATTGCATGTTATGTCTTCAGAATTCAACAACCCTGTCGAATTCGGCTCACATTACTTACATATTTTAAAATCTATGTTACATGTTACAGACTACAAACATATGTGTTCAGAATAGTCTTAAATAGTTGAAAACAATGTACTAAAAATCAGGTTTTTTGCACCTACTAAAACTTCTATCATGTAAATGTTCACGATTTTGACATTTCTATCTGTCGCCATCATTTAACCCTTTTCCTCGGATAAACGCATTTTGTGTATTCATACACAAAATCCAACATTGAACACCGAACTTATTAATTTGTTGCATCGTATAACCATATAACCATATTTCATATCAATGTAACGAAACCTAAATTTGAGTGTACAATGTAGCAACCTAAACCGCATTATGTTCTTACTCCCTTAACACTTTTGGACCGGTGATTTGACATTTCGCCGGTAATAAATCTTCTAAGGATGTGTCTATTGCCCACTATGTTGTCCAATTAAAAGACTGCAAAGGACATCATTATGCCCCAAGGGCATAAACTAACCTTCATAACCCTAATAATTTGAGTGTAGGCCTACAATGAAGGTATAAGTGTAGTCTTTCGTGTTAAATTTGAAAACGTATGTAGAGTCTTTTTACTCCTATAGAGTCCACACAGCATTCCAGATTAGATTTATTCCGTTAGCGCCCTCAACGGAATAAATCACGAGAGCGCTAACGGAATAAATCACAATAACACTAGTTTAAGATTGTAGGATATCCAATTTATAGTTTAAGATTGTAGGATATCCAATTTATAGTTTAAGCTTGTGCCATCCTTGTTTTTACCTCCCCGACCACCCCCCTGCTGAGTGTTTTGGCATACAATTATGTATCAATATGATTTCCAAGGTGGCTGATCTAAAATACGTATACTGTACGTATTAATCTTAAACTAGTGTTATTGTGATTTATTCCGTTGAGGGCGCTAACGGAGTGCTGTGTGGACTCTATAGGAGTAAAAAGACTCTATAGGCGTGTCACAAACGTACCACACACCAAATGATAACGCATAGAAATGGTTATACGATGTAAGAAAGAAATAATTTCAGCGTTGCATGTTGGATTTTGTGTATGATTACAGTTAAATAAGTTAATTCGGTTGTTTTATCAATAGCAACATCTTTTTCCTATTACCCTTTGAAAACAACAAAACGAATTTAAGAGATTTGTTAGAATATGTCTTGATCGAATAACATTGTGCAGGCGTCAATTCGGAGCTTGAACCTACCCTCCTCAAGCCTCGACGCTACCTTTTTTCTTATTACGTGAATCTTTAACCTAACATATTTGGGTGAAGTCGAATTTCTGTCTTTCAAGTTCAAAATCAAAACCGAATACAGCAACCTTCGAATTAAGTATCTAAGTTCAGAACCAAACACCTAAAACTTCATCTGCAATTTCCTAAATTTTTCATCCTTTCGCAACGCAAATTTCCTTCAAACATTAACATATGATACACAACTTATTGTTCTATCATAATGGTTTGGTTTTTTTCATTTTAAAAGTATGGGTAATATTATTCATCTAAGCGGGCATCAAAGTGACTGGAAATGTTCGTGAAGATGACACGTGTCTTTTAATAGCAAACCAAAACAAAGATTGACCCTTGACCTCAGTCATGAGGATGATCTTATTTACACGTAGTGACATTTTTTCACTGTAATTTTTTTTTTAAATTGATTTATCAGACAAATATCATTATTAAAATTATTAATATATTATCTGATATTTTTAAAGGTATTTTTGTTGGTATTTGCTCAATGATATGGAATAAAAAGAAGTGAAACTTTCATTTATGTCAATAAATAAAATGAATTAGGGTTTTGGTATAAAATCCCTTTTATGAAGAGCAGCACCGCTATAATAAAAACAAGGCCCAAACGGTAACAGACTAGATGTCACTAGATCTGACTATATTTAGAATTTCAAAAGTTAGATTAAATAGTCCATCGTGATTCGTCAGTATTACATGTAACATTAGGTATAAAACAAATAAATGAGTAAATAAATAATAAATAAATAAATACATACATACAAACTGTATTACATAAAACTTTAAAAAATAAAAACTTTAAAAAATGAACACATAAAAAACCCCTTTAAAAAAGACTTTAAAAAATAAAAACTTGAAGAAAAAAAAAAACTTGAAAAGATGAAAACTTTAAAAAATAAGAACTTTAAAAAATAAAAACTTTGAAAAAAAATTAGAAAAGACTTAAAACAAATTTAAAATTAAAAAATTAAAAACTTTAACAAATAAAAACTTTAAAAAATGAAAACTTTAAAAAATGAAAACTTTAAAAAATGAAAACTTTAAAAAATGAAAACTATAAAAAAAACTTTCAAAAATGAAAACTTTATAAACAAATTACCTTTAAAAAATCCTTTAAGGAATAAAAACTTTAATAAATAAAAAAACTTAAGAAATAACTTTAAAAAATAACTTAAGAATAACTTATGTTTTTATTTATTCTTTAAATTGGATTGAGAGTCGAACATCTGTGCTTGCACAGTACACCCACCTCTGCCTGGAGGTCGTCAACCTTTGGCCTGTGTTGTTGTCTAGATGGCAAAGATTCCTTAGCCTCAGCACATGGTATTCAAGAGTTGATTGACTGTTAATGGGGTTCACAGACCCATCCATGTTCAGATGGTTAGGGAGGAGAAGGCTCATCCTTAAGGTTACGCTGGATTCCCATATTTGCATTTAGTTAGCAAAATTACGATGAGTCCCTGGCCCAAATGCAAGGAATGGACCAACAACACCAATTGAAAACCAAACTTACATACATGCAACATAGGGCCATTCATGTGTCAATGAGGTCAAATGTCATATATCAAGGTCAAAGGTAATCTGAGGCAAAGCTGTAAAATAAGCTGAAAGCATCAAAAAATGACATTTATTTTTCATACAAATATTGATTGCAACCAAACAGCAGAAATTGACAATTGGCTTAAGGGGGGACTTAAGGAAGTTTTTGATTTGATTTTTTGAATTTTGTGAGTGCTGTAATTATTGAACTATTAATCAAATGTATATAAAAGTATACATTTTTGGAAAGGAAATGGATCAGAGAATCCAAATTTGGCGTCAATTTTGACCAAAAAAGTATATTTTTTGAGAAAATCACAACATTCACTTTTTTGACCCACATTTTTTTGAACAAAGGTTAACAAATAATAATTTTGGGTAAAAAATGGCCAAATCACTTTATAATGATGTTAAGACACTAATGAAGGGCCATTTTTTTTTTTAAAAACCTAATCTAATATTTTTGAAAATGTTGACCAAAAAGTGCCAAAAAACGTGACAAAATGGATTTTTAATTTGTTTTTACACTTTTTTGTCAAAATTTCAAAGAATATTGGATTAGATTTTTTTTTTAAATCGTCCCTTCAGTGGTGTCTTAACATCATCTTCAAGTGATTTGGGCATTTTTAACTCAAAATTATGTTTGTTAGCTTTGTTCAAAAAAATTGGGTCAAAAAAGTGATTTTTTGTGTGTGATTTTCTCAAAAATCAACATTTTTGGTCAAAATTGATGCCAAATTTGGATTCTCTGATCCATTTCTTTTCCAAAAAGGTATACTTTTATATACATTTGAGTCATGGTTCAATAATTACAGGGTTCTACCTCCATGTAAGCCATCACGAATTATATAGGGAGTAAATAGGGAGCCATAGTAATATGCAGAATGAATCAGGTGAATGTAGGATAATAATAAACTGACTTGTTTCCATGTTTTATACAGGTGGACTTTCCGCTCCAAAACATTTCTATACCGGCGACGCAATACATTTTGTGCGAACAGACAACTTGTGACAAAAGGGGACATATTCATTTATATTTAGCTATGCCGGCCACGCCAAATATTTTGCCTGCTATGCCGGCGACACAATACATTTTGTGCGAACTAGGCATGTGACAGAAAGGGGGATATTATTAGTAGTGCCAGAAGGGGCATATTAATTCATTTTTGGCTATGCCGGACAAGCAAAATATTGTGATAGGAAGGGGGGATTTAACTTCAATATTGCTATACCGGCGATGCAATACATTTGGTACGAACTAGGCTTGTGACAGAAAGGGGGCATGTTAGTAGTAGTGGTAGAAGGGGGGGGGGGGCATATTAATTCTTTTTTGGCTATGCCGGACAAGCAAAATATTGTGCTAGGAAGGGGGGATTTAACTTCAATATTGCTATGCCGGCGACGCAATACATTTTGTGCGGACCGATAACTTGTGACAGGAAGGTGGCATATATTAGTTCATTTTGGATATGCTGGCCACGCATTCACTTTTTATTTTAACCTGGGCACGCATTCACTTTTTATTTTAAACTGTGCTTACAAATTGTGACAGGAAGGGGCAAGCACACTATAGTGTTAGGTATTTATTCCATGCCATGCCATTTTAATTTTGTTTCTGTGCCGGGTCCCTCAGACTCTTATTTTTTTTCTCTATGCTAGCTGTGACAAGTACGCTATAGTCTTACACATTTTCATGCCACAGACTCTGTACGGTACTCACCATTTTTTTCATGCAAGCCATCACGAAATACTTACATGATACTGTGTACTTTTAATATGTTTAAGGGTACTGTTTCATCCCGACTAATGTGTGACACTGTGTCAGGTAGTGTGCCAAATGCAGCCTTTTACATGATATTTTGCCTATTGTTATCTTAATTGTTCATCCTGATTTATGTGTGACACTGTGCCAGGGTTGCCTTAATACTTTATGTACGATATGTCATTGTGCCAGATACAAAATACTTACGTGATATTTGGACTTTTTAATATGCTATCTTAATTGTTCATCCCGACTTATGTGTGACACTGTGCCAGGGCTGCCTAAATACTTTATGTACGCTATGTCAGTGTGCCAGATACAAAATACTTACATGATATGTTTACTTCTAATATGTTATCTAAAATGTTTCATCTCGACTTACGTATGACACTGTGCCAGGGCTGCCTAAATACTTCATGTAGTTATGTCAATGTGCCAGATACAAAATACATGATATTTGGACTTTTAATATGTTATCTTAATTGTTCATCCCGACTTATGTGTGACGCTGTGCCAGGGCTGCCTAAATACTTTATGACCGCTATGTGCCAGATACAAAATATTTAGGCCCCTACACGATATGTTTACTTCTAATATGTTATATAAACTGTTTCATCCCGACTTATGTCACTGTGCCAGGGCTGCCTAAATACTTCATGTGGTTATGTCAGTGTGCCAGATACAAAATACTTACATGATATGTTTACTTCTAATATGTTATTTTAAACTGTATCATCCCGACTTATGTATGACACTGTACCAGGGCTGCCTAAATACTTCATGTGGATATTTTGACTTTTAATATGTTATCTTAACTTGTTCATCCTGACTTGTGTGTGACACAGTGCCAGGGCTGCCTAAATACTTTATGTAACTATGTCAGTATGCCAGATACAAAATACTTACATGATATTTTTACTTCTAATATGTTACATATCGTGTTTCATTCTGACATATATGTGACACTGTGCCAGGGCTGACTATATACTTCATGTAACTATGTCAGTGTGCCAGATACAAAATACATGAAATTTTGACTTTTAATATGTTATCTTTACTGGTTTATCTTGACTTATGTGTGACACTGTGCCAGGGTTGCCTAAATACTTTATGACCGCTATGTTAGTGGGCCAGATACAAAATACTTACATGATATGTTTACTTCTAATATGTTATATAAACTGTTTCATCCTGACTTATGTGTGACACTGTGCCAGGGCTGCCTAAATACTTCATGTAGTTATGTCAGTGTGCCAGATACAAAATACTTACATGATATGTTTACTTCTAATATGTTATTTAAACTGTTTCATCCCGATGTATGTGTGACACTGTGCCAGGGCTGCCTAAATACTTCATGTAGTTATGTCAGTGTGCCAGATACAAAATACTTACATGAAATGTTTACTTCTAAAATGTTATTTAAACTGTATCATCCCGAGTTACGTGTGACACTGTGACAGGGCTGCCTAAATACTTCATGTAGTTATGTCAGTGTGCCAGATACAAAATACATGCTATTTTGACTTTTAATATGTTATCTTAATTGTTCATCCCGACTTATGTGTGACACTGTGCCAGGGCTGCCTAAATATTTTATGACCGCTATGTTAGTGTGCCAGATAAAAAATACTTGCATGATATGTTTACTTCTATATAAACTGTTTAAGTAAATGTTAACACTATAAGTAATGTAAAGATCTACCGTATCATATATAAGTTAGGTTTGCCTGGCACAGTGTCATTTAAGTAAAACTAAAGACAGCCTGCCTGGCACAGTGTCACAGTGCCAGAATGAATAAAGACTTTAAAAGTAAATGTTAACACTAAGTAATGTAATTTGCCTGGCACAGTGTCATATAAGTTAAACTAAAGACGGCCTGCCTGGCACAGTGTCACGGTGACAAAATGAATAAGGACTTTAAAAATAAATATTAACACTAAGTAATGTAAAGGTCTACCTTATCATATATGAGTTAGGTTTGCCTGGCACAGTGTCATATAAGTAAAACTAAAGACGGCCTGTCTGGCACAGTGTCACAGTGACAGAATGAATGAGGACTTTAAAAATAAATGTTAACACTAAGTAATGTAAAGATCTACCGTATCATATATGAGTTAGGTTTGCCTGGCACAGTGTCATATAAGTAAAACTAAAGACGGCCTGCCTGGCACAGTGTCACGGTGACAAGATCTACCGTATCATATATGAGTTAGGTTTGCCTGGCACAGTGTCATATAAGTAAAGTCCTCAAATCATTGCTTTGATATACATGGGTACGTTAAAATTCGAATTTGAGTATAAGAATGAACTTACCTATTGATGAATCTTATTGTGAAAGCTTTAGAAGGCATACCAGAAACACAAAAGCTAAGATAACACATTAAAAGTCAAAATATCATGTATTTTGTATCTGGCACACTGACATAACTACATGAAGTATTTAGGCAGCCCTGGCACAGTGTCACACATAATTCGGGATGCAAACAGTTTATATAACATATTAGAAGTAAACATATCATGTAAGTATTTTGTATCTGGCACACTAACATAGCGGTCATAAAGTATTTAGGCAGCCCTGGCACAGTGTCACACATAAGTCAAGATAAACCAGTAAAGATAACATATTAAAAGTCAAAATATCATGTATTTTGTATGGCACATTGACATAACTACATGAAGTATTTAGGCAGCCCTGGCACAGTGTCACACATAAGTCGGGATTAAACAGTTTAGAAAACATATTAGAAGTCAAAATTTCATGTATTTTGTATATGGCACACTGACATAGTTACATGAAGTTAGAGTCAGCCCTGGCACAGTGTCACACATAATTCGGGATGAAACAGTTTATATAACATATTAGAAGTAAACATATCATGTAAGTATTTTGTATCTGGCACACTAACATAGAGGTCATAAAGTATTTAGGCAGCCCTGGCACAGTGTCACACATAAGTCGGGATGAAACAGTTTAGAAAACATATTAGAAGTCAAAATTTCATGTATTTTGTATATGGCACACTGACATAGTTACATGAAGTTAGAGTCAGCCCTGGCACAGTGTCACACATAATTCGGGATGAAACAGTTTATATAACATATTAGAAGTAAACATATCATGTATGTATTTTGTATCTGGCACACTAACATAGCGGTCATAAAGTATTTAGGCAGCCCTGGCACAGTTTCACACATTAGTCGGGATGAAACAGTTTAGAAAACATATTAGAAGTCAAAATATGATGTATTTTGTATCTGGCACACTGACATAACTACGTGAAGTATTTAGGCAGCCCTGGCACAGTGTCACATATAAGTCGGGATGAAACAGTTTAGATAACATATTAGAAGTACACATATAAGTCGGGATGAAACAGTTTAGATAACATATTAGAAGTAATCATTTCATGTAAGTATTTTGTATCTGGCACATTGACATAGCGGTCATAAAGTATTTAGGCATTAACTTACAATATCACGAAATTTCGTGATGGCTTAAATAATGTCATGAAATGAACCAAGCAGACCATCACGAAACTTCGTGATGGCTTACATAGAGGTAACACCAATTACAGCACTAACCAAATTCAACAAAAAACTTCCTTAAGTCCCCCTTTAAACGGGGAAGCTTGGACACATTTGTCAATTGGGTGAGACTTGTGTGAAGCTTAACATATGGAAACCAGTCAAACAAATATCGATTTGAAAAGATGTGTTTGATTTTTATCGAACCCGTGAGGTCGAGCTTAGATATGTATTCAAAACTGGGTAACGCCGATGCTTATACATCTTCACAAAATGGACGAATGTGTGTATTAATATAATAGCTTTAAAATATTAGATGAGATATGCTGTTGCTGCAACAGACTACCGATACCAACATTTATTACCGGGCTTTTCAAACATGCCAGTTATAGGTGTGAGCGAGACGCACATAATATAAGCTCTATCTACACAACATTTCATTGTAATTTCAATAAACATGATTGTTCAGCCAATACATGTAGAAGTACATGGTAGTAACATATGGGATGCTTGACCGCAAGCAATCCCATGATAATAACCATGCTCCGAATAATTCTCGTATTCTGACGGAATAAACAGCAAATGTTAACATGAGATCCTGTAAGATTCTGTATTCTAGAATACATTATGTTCATAATCCCATGCCCCGCTATTCAAGATCAGCACACATTAGCGGTATAGCTTCCTTGCCTTTTACTAATGAAACTATTTGATGCTTAACTTGTAGATATGGCAAACTATGCTTTTTATGGATCATGGCATCCATTTGAACAATCTAAGATCATGTTCATTAAAATAGGAGAATTTTGAGAATTTTACCCCTGTACAAAGAATTTGAGGCAACATCTGACCTTTGACCTATTTTGCCCTACACATCTCAGAAACTAAGCATCGGGTGGAAATACAACCATTATATTTATTTTGTTCCTTACGGTCTCAGGAAGAGTTTGATATACATTTCTATATATTCAGACCATTTCGAACTTTGACCTTCGATAGCGGCCACCCACACAGGCTGCGACACGACAGCAATATAAAATATTGACTCTTGGCACCCAACTAAACTAATCAGATCATCAAACCTTTTGTACCTTCTCAGCTGATTAAACCATCTGAGATTACCCAAAAAAAGTGACAGCCTTACGTTTCTATCCATTCATACTGCATTAGGTCAGTAACAGAGCACTCACAGCACTATTTTGTTCACATTATCCTACCAAAAAATTGTTCTCCGAGCACACAGATTCTCAGACCGGTTGCTACGAGCTCTGCTTGAGTGCACCTATTATTGGCATCACAGTGCACGTTCACACAAGCAGGCGCTTCAACCTATTTTGAGCAAATTAGTGATGTACAATTTGTCATGTGATCGTCCCCTCCCACGGTTTAAACAATGGATGAAATTCAAGTATTCACAAAGATCGAAGGTCACCTCACGATTAACAAAATTGTTAAAAGAATGCTCAGATTTTTACACGATTACCTTATCCTACAGTTTTCTCTTTCTATGGTTTGTTGTATCTTATCCCCATTAAATCGTTTGACCTTTCACCTATTTTACGAGATGAAACACATAAAGAACCATCACAGATAGAGCAAGATATATTCATATGAAATCTATTGCAAATACAAATAATAAATTAAGATGATTTTGACAGATGGAACATAATTTTGAATATATATATTGACTCAAGAAAATGAGGTCAAATTGTACTTTTTCCTGTATCCTCATGACACGTTATGTGGTCTTTATTAAAGACATTCCAAATATTTCCAACATCACTGTGGCAGCTCAACGCTGGAGGCGCTGGTGCGAGGGCTTTTGTGTAATTCACGTATGAGTCGTCACAGAGAGGTGGGATAAATACCACCGGTTTTTACAGATCCAAATGCTAGGTGTGACTTGTGTGCTCCGGTTAATCCCGGCGAGGTACATCGGTAGTTTGTGACAGCGCCTTTAAGGTGATTGCATCGACATTAATGACACCCAGTATCGTGCGATACCGGTACATGGTCAGTGTTGCAGTATCGGATGATACTGGCACATATAAAATGTTCCAGTATTGAGCGATACTGGAGCGAAATTATGAACCAGTATCGTTACATACTGGGAAAATCACTACTAGTAACATGTGTACCAGTCAGTATCGTCCGCTCGCTCGATACTGGAACACAATTTTATCGACAATGGTACCAGTATCGAGCGATACTGGCAACTTTTATGTTCCAGTATTGAACGATACTGGTATACCAGTATATGGGACCTGATGTACACTTTTTTCCAATTCTTGTTCGAAAGGGGCCAAAATGGAATTCACAATCTAGTTACTTTAATTGATCATATCTTGGGAGTAAGGGGGTGAAATTTGATGGGATAAACTGTATTTGATAGAGGACTACTACAGCTTACTAACAGTCTATAGGATGTATTTTTAATCATGTTGTCCCTTTTTTGACACACCTTGTATTTAAATTGGACCACTCTTATACATTATAACCCCTCTCATGTAGTTTACCATCACTTTGCGAGGGAAACGACCCTTTGCTTCCCATGGTCGCGGAGTGACTGTAGATGACACAACAATATCTGCCTCACATGTGTATAGTATTACAATTTGGCTCCATTTCTTCACACGATATCGTAATGTTAAACATTCTTCGCCTCGTTCTCGTTTCGCGATATCGATTTTACCCCATTATATTACATTACATTACATGGTAATGCGAAGAGTTATTCGACAATAATGTTTACAAAGAATTGAAAAACAAACCCTCTTTTAACACTTTAAACGTAGATGAGTAAGGCTGTTATAAAGAGTCGTGAGGCTGGGGTTGTCCGTTTCACTGACCAGGACAATCATTTAATGTTTTACACTCGTGACTACAACAATACATTAACATTTGCATTACATAACTATAATAGTAACTTTAAACTTTACATTTCATAAGTATGGTGTTACATTGAAAACAAGAATGCAAATTTTCAGTTTATCTTCTGTTCCATTACTCAATGCGACCATTTATTATTTACACTTCTGACCATAACAATACATAAATATTTGGATTGCATAATCCTAATATATAAAAACGATTTTACCGTGTGGAATTACTGGAGATGACTCATCAATCAGCTATGTTCTTTGTCACATGGGTATATTCTGTATTTATAATTTGCGCCTTCCTGTCGTTGATCTGTAAGTGGCGCAACAAGAGCAACAAGAGGGAAGCGTAGAATGTGATGTTTACATTCTCTGCCTCCCATTCGTTACGCGATAACGTAATATTTTCATTCTCTGCCTCCCATTCGTTACGCGATAACGTAATATTTTCATTCTCTGCCTCCAATTCGTTACGCGATATCGTAATGTTTACATTCTTCGCCTTGCTTTTGTTTAGCGATACAGATGTTTACCCATCAACGACATGAAGGCGCCAGCTATAAATAAGGTCCCTACGTATTAATAAAAAGAACAATTACAACAATTATGTCGACAAAATACAAACAATTTTGCGTTACATAAACATAAAACAAGAAATGACCTATGCATACATCACTCAATTGAACTTGAAATATCAGAATAATTGGGTTTGTGATTAAAAAGGCATGAATTAAAACAAATCATTCAAGTATGTTGGGTGGAGCAACACATTTACTACGATGGGTCCCAGAACCATTTCTAAAAAGTGATTTTACGCCCGTAAAAAGTGACTTTTATCCCAGTAAATTAGAAATTGACTTTTCCTCCAATAAGAAGAGACTTTTACTCCAGTTAAAAGTCACTGTTACTCCTGTAAAATGTGACTTTTACTTACTATATGTGAGCCCTCTTGTGAACCTTTAGAGCATTTTACAATATTTTAGGGATAGGTCAAATATGCGTTTGCAATACAGATAGAGGTTGCCACGCAATTAACATTTGTACAATGTTCAATCATATAACTATTTTGACGACAATCTGACGTCTCTGGAGGTTTAGCTCGATAGATTGAGGAGAAGAATCTGATACACAACCCATAGTCCGGCCTCCATAGACATACACGGAATGAAACTATTGTTGCATGTACAGTTGAGTACCCCATACTGTACAGGGCGGACTATGGCTCCAGGGGAGAGTGTTTCCTGCTACTGGTTCAAATGTGATCAGAACAACTTTTCATGATATTGTTTTTAAGTAGATTGTTCGACTTAATTTTGATTGTACGGGATTTATCTTAGGTAAGGTTTGCATTTTAACATGTTTAAGTGTCTTTCATTCCTTTTTATTTTTTTATTTCAACAAAAAAGTTATATATACGTCATGTATATATATATATATATATATATATATATATATATATGTAATCACTCATTCATTAAATTTATTGTTGATGGAATAATGGATTCACTCCTGATTCATTCATTCAAACGTAAATCAAACATGTAATCAAAATCAGCAGGCAATAATGTACCTCTGTGATGAATAATGCTTGGTAAAGAGACCCTGCACGTTTCATCGATCGGCGTTGCGTCATTCACTGGTATCGTAGCGTATTACATGTAATCTCGCATTGATGAGGATAAATTAGCTTCTTATGTTTTTTGGGTACACAGTTCAGCAGTCCGCCATGATTCCGGTAAAATACGTTACATGCAGGGTCTCTATGGCTTTGGTTTAAGAACAACGATGTGTTGCGTGGATAAGAGGAGGCTTTGAATTTTATTCATCA
Organism: Ophiura sarsii; assembly: GCA_035610835.1. Classification (NCBI taxonomy): domain Eukaryota; kingdom Metazoa; phylum Echinodermata; class Ophiuroidea; order Amphilepidida; family Ophiuridae; genus Ophiura; species Ophiura sarsii. The sequence goes on from CM069451.1 coordinate 67,108,490, forward strand.
AAGCTGATGTGGAGAAAGATCTAATGATTCGATACATTCATTTTTAGGGGATTAGCGTCTATATTAAAACACTAGTATGTATGAAAAGCGCGGTATTTTGAGTTATTGGTAGTCTGTTGCGGCAACAATACTAATACTAGCTGATGGAATACATCAAACTAGAAAAGAACCCAAAACAAAGACTACAAATGAACAATTATTGTATTGACGTTATACACAACTCATTCAAAAAAGTCGTGTAGGATTGTGTTTCAACGAATCTCCAGCATGCTGAGGTATTGAAGCATGTGAAGAATAACATATTATCCAAGTGATATGATTGGTCTGCATACGATCGTTCTTTCATCTTTTATTGTGACTTATCCCTAAAATCGTACAAGCGCCCTCTTGAGAGTTTGTAAGTTATTATCAAAAAACGACTTCGTTAAGAGGCCAATATACTTCAATACGAATGCTATGGTATTCTGTACTGGAACCAATTAAGTGTTGCATTCTTTGTAATTTTGAAAAGTTCGGTAAAATATTCGTTGCCAATCCTTTATTGTGATTGAGATTCTTACATATTGTTCATTTTGACACTTCATTAGACTGTTACAAGAAATCTTAAAAATCAATTTACATCCTATCTTCGCTCCTAACAGCAAATCATACACCATAGATTTATAGCAATACATGGCCATTTACTTTTGATTGAATTCACAATACCCTAATATTCGATAATATTTGAACATATGACATTTGTTACAAATTCAGTGAAGGAAAGATATTTACTCTTACTTTACAACATCCCATTGATAAACACTACGACTTTAACATACATATAATAGCAGTGACTAGTACTCCAGTAAAAAGTGATATTTACTCTAGTAAAAAGTGACATTTAATCTAGTAAAAAGTGACTTTTACTCCAGTAAAGAGTAAATTTTAATCCAGTAAAACGTGGACTTTGCTACAGTAAAACGTGAATTTTAATCTAGTAAAACGTGAATTTTAATCTAGTTAAACGTGAATTTTACTCCAGTAAAACGTGAATTTTACTGCAGTAAAACGTGTATATTCCATTAAAACGTGAATTTTACTCCATTAAAACGTGAATTTTACTCCATTAAAACGTGAATTTTACTCCATTAAAACGTGAATTTTACTCCATTAAAACGTGAATTTTACTCCATTGAAACGTGAATTTTACTCCAGTAAAACGTGAATTTTACTCCAGTAAAACGTGAATTTTTCTCTAGTAAAAACGTGAATTTTTCTCCAGTAAAACGTGGATTTTTCTCCAGTAAAACGTGACTTCTACTCCAGTAACAATTTACTTTTACTCCAGTAAAAAGTGACTATTACTATATTGAAAGTAACTTTTACCCTCGTGAAAGTTTTAAGATGAAACCAGACCTATTTTTCCTCTTTCTTTGCATTCACTAGCGTATAAAATGTAATACCCTCGAAAACTGACCAAAACAATTTTTGCATTGTTCAATGTAATGTCACCTAATTTAACACATTGCCATGATTATATAAAACAACATCTAACTCCATCTTACAGACAGTATTCTATATTTGAAGATGAACACCTTTTTAGCTTAGAGCGCCAAGCTCTACTTTCACAATAACAACTTGATCTTTTCCCCAAAAACTATTTTGTCAAGGCAGATTGTTAAAAATATTTGATATTTACCGCCATATATCTTCTAGTGCGGTAATGAATAATAACTTATTTAATATAATGGGATGGGATAATTTGGAATATTGTTAAAATATTTGATATTAATAACCATATGCTTTCTGGTACGGTAATCAATAATACCTTATTAAATGTAATGGGGATGAGGTAATTTGGAATATTGTTCATACAATGCATATATTTTGCTCGACATGAAGCATTTGGGAACATATACCTACAAATCGAGTTTGATGGTCATTCCAAAACGAATCTGTTATTCCCCCTCCCATTGATGAACGATAGCTTTCTTGGCATAATAGGTCCATACGTCAGATCTATCTATACATCAACAGAAAAGGCCATGGGTTTTTAAGCTGAGATAAACATGGTTCTATTACAGATTATCTTGGAAACTTCGCTTGAAAACCGATCAGCTTCATCAAATCTGTTTAAGCTGATAATCCACCAAAAGGGTTGGAACATTGTACATGTCTAGGTTCACGCGTTATGAACTCGCCTCCCAATAGGGTGGTGCCGTTACATTTTTTAGTTTCATGCTGTCATTTTCCTCAAATATTTTTAAAACCACAAAAGCTATCTCAACAAATTTGGTATCATTTTAAAGCCCTAATCTGCCTGCAAAATGGCATTGGTATAGCTAATACAGAATGGGAGATACAGCTGTTTGATGTTTGGGGACCAGGGGTGGTGCTGGAAGGGGTGCCGCCGGAAGGGGTGCCGCCTGTACAAACTCAATGGGGATAATCCCATGTTGTTGTTTTTTTACAATAACTATTCATCCCCTAATGTTACAAACACCATTCTGGTCCCATTTTAAAGGATAATTAATAGTCTCATGTGGTTCAACAGACTTGTCAACTATTTGTAACAACTAATTGATTATGGATGAGACCATGAACATCAGCTTTCTTCCTATTCGCTACACAGTCAACATGAATAATCAGCCTCAATTTACCGGATTTATAAAAATGACTATAACAGAAAAAGTGTTCAACCTATGATAGCAAAAGTATACATTTTTGGAAAGCTTGTAACTAGAGGAATTCAAAAATGCAGTTTATATCAGAGAAGGGTTCATCCTTAAACAACTATTTCTGAAAATTCTAAAAATATATAAAATAAAAATTGGAGATATTCACTACCCGGTATAATTACCATACCGACGTAGCAACTTTGACAATTATATATCATCTAATGGGTAATTTCATGAGGAATTCATATATGTAAAGTAAATAATGATAGGGGTAGGTATAGAAAATATATGGATCTCAAATTAAAAATTAAAAACTCTGATATTTTCCCGAACATTTCCGATCATACCATTTAAGTTCTTGGTCTTTATATAATCTCAATGGCATATTTGGTTTCCTCATGCAATTTCCCTTCAAAAAATGTATACTTTTACTACCTCAGGGGGGTATACAAGCAAATATAAATGTGTAAAGTTAAAATCATGTCGTGAAAGCCAAAATCCGTGTGTAACGCGAAAGGAGGCGAGCTTAAAACACATGACCCTAGTGATTTGTTCACAAACAAGTTGACAAAACTGTATACATTTAGGATCACCAGCTTGTATATATCCTTATAATATCCAATACACTTTTATTTTAAGATATCAACTCCACTTATTCGTTTATGAACTAAAGATGTTGGCTAACAGTTCCTCGTGTACTCCTAAGCTGGCGCTTTTTGAGTTTCATGTCATGATACTCGAATAAGGTTGTTACTATAGTATAAAGAAAGGGGTTAATTGCTGAATTTATCGGTAATATGAAAGCAACTGTCCAAGCGTATATCACCGGGTCCACGGTTATGATTCTTGATTGCACCAGAATACAAGCCATCACAAGCGGAACCCAGGTAAAGAAGTCCGTGAAGACTATGACGGACATTTTTGCCCCTATGCGAACTTCTTCACCTTGGCTTCGGTTACGTCCAGCATTTTTGGCTGAATTTTTGACAGTAACAAATATAACGATATAAAGACAAGCGACCGTTATAAAGCAAATCATATTGATCCCAATGAAAACTATAATCGAAAAATATGTCGCTAACTTATACCCCGTGATCATAGAGATTGGAAAATCAAAGTCGGTGCTGCCAATAATGATATTGATCGTGAATGGGAGATATACATTAGCAGCATTTCTATAGAAAGACACATCATATAATGATGAACCAGAGGAAAGACCTACGCTAATCGTTTCAATCACAGCAGAAGACTTGAACGTTTTAGCAATAGGTCGCAAAACGATAGGAATACCAACACACACTTCAGATACTTCAAACACATCAGGATATACCTGAATCAAAATAATTGATGTCATACTCAGAACAAAACCAACAAACCAAATCACCGCAGCACAAACCCGTACGGATGTAGACCTCAACCTGTAGTCGCTGAAGGGAGCCGTCGCTCCTTGACATCTGTCAAATGAAATAAGTGTTATCAAGAAAACAGATACCTCACTTGACAATATAGACAATATACCAGCAATGTTGCACATTTTGCTATGCCGCCATTGAGTAGAGTAAGATGGAAAATAATCAGCGTAATAAGCGTCAAAAAAAGCCAGCAACACCATGTTTACACCCATCAAACTATCTGATACCGATAAATTCATTATAAGGAATGACTGGACTGATGTGCGTTTATCGGTAATACGCAAGTAAAACACGATACAATTGCAGATAACAGCTATCAAACCTAAAACCCACATAGACACTCTAAGGGAAATATTTTCTAGCATTCTGTTACACGTAAGATAGACGGGACGAGGATTCGCAGATATACATCCCTCCATACGTGTATCAAAACAACATGTTGAACTTTCATCAACCAAAATTGTTGTGCTGTTCAATCCACGAAAAGACACCCTCTTAATTAGTTTTAGGGGGTTTGATCTCAAATCTAGGATATTGATGCGTGTGTCAGTAAAAGTGTCAGTTTCAATATTTTGTATTTTATTACTGTGCAGATCGAGCTCCACAAGTTCAGTCAGTTCTGTAAAGAGAAATTTGGTTAAACTAGTTATCTTGTTGCCCGACAATCTAAGGCCAATAAGATGTTTGTTACTACCAAAAATGTGTGGCACCAAACCAGTCAACGAATTATTTCTTACACTAATCACTATTACATCAGTTAAGCTCATGAATAATATAATGTTCAGGTCAAGCAATTGATTATTATCTAAATAAAGTAACGATAAACTTGTCATATTTCTGAAGGTGAGTTTATCCAACGTTGCCAGATTGTTACTGGCCAAGTCTAGTAGTTGAAGTTTGCCAACGGAATCAAATGATGGTAAAGTTGAAAGATTATTGACAGAAAGATTCAAGTAGCCCAAATTTACTAATGAACAAAGAGCAAATACATGAATGGTATGTAAGTTGTTATGGCTTATATCCAGATAAGTCAATGATTTCAAATCCTGAAATACGTCACGACTTATTTCCAATAGACTGTTGTTCTTCATTTCAATCGAAGTAATTTTAGACAATGACGCTTGAGAACCAAAAATATCGTCTGGCAACGAAACCAAGTTATTGTCATATAGAGTTAAAGTGTTTAATATTGAAAGTGATTTGAATATATCACCTGTCAAATTGACTAACCTATTATTATGGAGGTAGAGTTTTACCATTCTAACGGTGTCACGAAATATTTCTATTGGTAACGATGTTATCAAATTGAAACAAAGGTCTAAGACTTCTAAATATCTAAGGGAACTAAATATATCGTTTGAAAATCTTGTTATTAGGTTATTACCTAGATTTATATTGCGCAATTTAGAATCGATTGGAAAAGTATTGTTTACAAGTGATGCAATGTTGTTACTTCCTGCATTTATAGTCCGTAAATCTTTATTATGATACATAACAGGTAGTGATAATAACTGATTGTAATCAACTGCAAATATATACAATATACGCAAGTCAGTAATATCTGTTGGTAATGATATGAGATTGTTGTTATCTATATAGAGATATCTTAGCCTTAATCCATGAAATAAACCTGTTGCCAGAGATGTTAAGTTGTTGTTACTAATATCAATTGTTGTCAAGTTATGTAATCCGACAAATAAAGATACTGGTAATGATAGCAACTGATTGTACTTAATGTCGAAATACTCTAAATCAGCCATCCCTGTTAACAACCCTGACGGAAGAGTGATAATATAGTTGTTATAAAGATTAAGGTAAATTAATTGAGTCAAGGTATCAAAAATACCCTCCACTAGGACAGTTAGTGCATTGAGCTGAAGATCCAATCTTTGTAAACTAACCAAGTCTTCAAATAAGTTAACTGGTAACAAGGTCATCTTGTTATAAAGTAGTTCGAGTAGTTCTAACTGATCTAACCCGGCAAAAATGCCAGTGGGTAATAATGTTAGAAGGTTTCGCGCCAAAAGTAACGTTCGTAAACTAGCTAAGCCTTCAAATACGTTCTCTGGTAATGAGTTTAATGCGTTTGTAGAAAAGTCGATATATTCGATCTTAACTAACCCATCAAAGATACCTGCAGGCAAGGACTGTAAATTGTAATTCAAAATGAATGTAATTTGCTTTACATTTATCAATTGCTGAAATAAGCTATCTGGCAGCGAGGATAGATAGGTGAAGATAATGCTAAATGTTTGTAACTTTACTAGTCCATTAAGGGCACCCGTCGGCAACGACATTAGCTTGTTTGCCGAAATGTCTAATTTCTGTAGTTTAATTAAGTCTTCAAAAATATTATCTGGCAATGAGTTGAGAGAGTTTTCCTGTAGGTTGAGTTCTTCTAACTTTACTAAACCAGCAAAAGTACCTGTCGTCAAGTAAGCTAAAAGGTTATGATCTAATGCTAGTTGCTCAAGCCGAATAAGCCCGATAAATGCATCTTTTGGCAAAGATGAAAATCTGTTCTCCCCAAGGTCTAGCTTAATCAGGTTAAAAAGATCAATAAAAATCCCGCCCTCGATATTTTGTAACTGATTGCGATCCAAGCATAAGTACAATAGCGTAGAAAATCCAAGAAAGACATCCGGTCTGATTTCATCTATAAAGGCATAGCTTAAATGTAAGCGTACAAGGTCTTTCGGGTAGATAATGAGGATATCTGATTTGCTGTCATCGACACATACACTTTTCCATTGTCTATATCCAAGAGTACATGTGCATCCTTTGAGGCATCGTATTGGGACATGATGATGATTTACTCGAAATATAACTACACTATCATATTCAGTGGTAATACAATTTGGCAACAAACCGGTCATATTAGGGAATATCAAATTGGTATTCACAACGGGGCGGCAGTTTTCTACTGGTATTCCTATAACTTGCATGTTCACTTGAGCATTTATGATGTGCCCTTGAACAGCCTTTGTGACATAGTATAAAATGCAAGAATTTGAACTAGCCATTGACAAAGAGACAATTTTCTTAGAGCACGGTAAGCTTGAATCATCTATCTGTTCAAGATACACGTAGGAATGCAGGTCCATTTTACTCTTGATCGAGAAATGTATGTACATAGCATTCTTCACTGTTACAAACATACTTAGAGAGCAATCTACGTTTGTAGTACCATCTGCCAAAATCGTCACAGAACTGTTTGCAATGGTGACATCAGTAGAGTTGCAGAAAGCCACGTCATGATTAGGAGGCAAGGCTGCAGCCCCATTGAACAGCATCCCGACCATGATAAACGAAAACATGTTTAAAAACCCTTCATATCTACCGTTGTTGTTACAAATCATGTTTTCTTCAATTCAGAAGCGATAAGTGCTCCCTGTTTTATATATAAATACAGAATGTTATTTTATACTTGCCCGATAACCGTGCGATACGACTTCATAACATTATGATGAACGGGTTCTTTAAACACTTTTGCAATACCTTATCATCCAACGGGTGTATCCGTTAGGTGTCTCTTGCCTTAATGAATGAAAATCCAGATGAGCACCAGATATTATTTCATTGAGTTAAATCGAAATACTAGTCTTTCTTCTCAATCAGCGATCAATCCATATTTTGCACGCAAAAGACACGTCACCCCAAAACAGAACACCTCAAAGCAATAACACTGTGCATCAAATATATTATTACTGACAAAGTATTAGTAGCTATTGCTCTGTCACTTAATATCTTCTAAACACATTGGCATGCGTCCGCATGTTATTATGGCGTGTCAGTTAAAGACGACATTATAGAGGCGTCGAACAACAACACGATGGTCAATTTATGACATTTTGCAATGCCTTACGCGTTCATGACGTTACGGCTCCTGTAGTGAAATAGTTTGTTAATACTTAACCAAGTTCTTCACAATAACTGTCTTCTTAAACTTGAAATGCCAACGGCTTGAGATATCAACCAGTTCAATGTCGTCTGATAATTGATGACACAGCGGTTTATAAATCTATAATCATGTATCGACGCTTTAGATTTCAAAGAATGAACCTGTTAAGGAAGAAAAAAATAAAGCATTAAATCAGTGTGATCAATGATATCAGACTGGCAACTCTGATTACATTATTTCACTCCTTTGATTAAACACAATAAAGTCAATGACTGGTATGTTCATGAATCTATTACATTTGTGAAGGTCTAGGGCCAGATGTTCGAGACAATCGTCAATAACAAGGTTACACATTTCAGTGAAAATAAAAAACTACAAAGTAGTCAAATGATGGCTACACTCAGAAGCTTGATCTAAAGATTTACAGACTTTAAGTTTAAGACTCGCTGCTGATTTTGAAATAAAGGTTACATATCGGTAATTGTATTCTATCCGACTCAACAGCACTTTTGATTTGGCATTTGTTTCATTCATGAGCAAGGAATGCATGATAACAAAGGTTGCGTCACTAACATGGTTGAATCACCTAACTGGGACTCAATTACAGACGAGAAGGCTAGTGCACAGACTCAGTATTCTCCAGCAAGCAATACTTAATTTTATTCTTTTAAGAGTGGGCGGGGCGAGGAGGGAGGGCGGTGTTCCGAATATAAATATTTTGAGGGGGAATCCGAGATCGGTAACCAAAAGTACGCTAATATTTGACATTTTGATTGACTTATATTCAGTCAATTTTCGAAATATTTCACAAAATTGAAACAATTTCAAATATTGGCAAAGAATATTTAAAAATGTGGGTGGGGGTGCCAAAAATAGGTGGGTCCGTACAACATGGAAAAGAAATGTAGTTGACCTTACAATTGTTGTGAGTATGATGCTCAATGAATGATTTTGATATAACAAATAAATATAGCAATATAGCTATTATTTCATTAAAAGATATTAAAGAGAAAATGCTAAAAACAATCGCAGGACGAAACACCAACGATTTAACTGAAACCAAAAGTAATTTTCTCTAAGCCAGTACTCTAAAAGCTTTGTGGATAGTGACTTAGGAAGTGTTCATAAATACTTTGGTGGGGTGGGGTGTGAACCCTAAGCATATAGCCTCCGTAAAACTGCTGTAACTCCTTCATTATTCATGTAATTTATATAAAAGTATACATTTTCTTGAAGGAAAGGGTTCAATGAATCCAACCATGAACATTAAATTGACCATTTTGCAAATATTATAACAATCACGGTTTTTGACCCATTTTAGGTTTCGTCAAGAGTAACTAAACATATATTTTGTCAAATTTTGTCGTTCTAATTTTTTTATAATCTTTATAAAATTCTCTATAAGAGTTTGTTGTTTGTTTTGAATATCTATTTTCTTTTTTTGAATTATTGCCCAAAAAGATTAAAACAAATATGGTTGTCATGATTTTTGGAGATAAAACCGTCAACATAATCCTTTACGGGAGTTATGCAAGTCTGTAATCTTTTAACGTCTAATCCTTTACCGTAGCTATTCAATTCTTAAACTTTTACCGTCAACATAATCCTTTACGGGCGTAATGCAAATCTGTAATCTTTTAACGTCTCATCCTTTACCGTAGCTATTCAAATATTAATCTTTTACCGTCAACATAATCCTTTACGGGAGTTATGCAAATCTGTCATCTTTTAACGTCTAATACTTTACCGTAGATATTCAAATCTTAAATCTTTTATCGTCAGCATAATCCTTTACGGGAGTTATGCAAATCTGTAATCATTTTAACGTCTAAGACTTTACCGTAGCTATTCAAATCTTAATCTATCAACGTCAACGTAATCCAACGGGAGTTATGCAAATCTGTAATCTTTTAACGTCTAATACTTTACCGTAGCTATTCAAATCTTAATCTTTTAACGTTTCATAATCCTTTACCCCTGATAACAGACCTGTCCCCTCCCTCCCCGATCGGCTATGCACCCTAGACTGGATCCTCCTGTCTTCCCGATTTTCCACACGGCCCCTGCGAGGGTGCTCAAATGTGAAGACTGGAAAAAATACAGTTCTAAAAGTGTGCGCTGATAAATTCGTGAAAAAATGAGCTTATTCACGCACCATCACGCCACAGAGCGCCGGTAGTTTCACGCGGCGTTGTACATCGCGTGACGCGATAGGGCGCACGATTTGCCTCCCCGTGGCGCAGCGTGACGATCGTTCGACGCACTGCCTTTGAATTGGACCAATCAGGTGGTATTTCTGTTGTTGCCGCGCATGCTCGGTACTGGTATTTTGTCGTGGAATTCCACGACAAACCGCACACTTTTCGGACGTACTATTTTCCCAGTCCCTATATTTGGTCCGCCATTTTTTAGGATGGCGGCCATATAGAGGGACGCGGGGACCCAGTCTATATGCACCCCCTGATGGTGAGGTCAATTTATCACCAAAACGAACCGCGCAGACTTATTGAATCCAGTCAATGACATCTACAAGCAGAGTATTTCACACCGGCATTATAAAAATTCGTCGAAAATGAAATGCGTCCGAGTAGTGTCTACATTGATATGCCAAACAGCTGTCTTAAACAGCGAAATTACACAACTTTCATGTATTGAGATAAATGAGGGTTTTAGCAGCTAATATTCTTAAATCGATTTTACGACGTGACCATTTAAGTACATTAAAAATAATTTGAAGTGAGAGCAAAATTTGGAACCATTGGCATTTTTTTGCCCTGTTCACCCTCATGGTAAGGGGTTGATTTTTATATTACATGTAGTCGAGCATCGACTAATTAATTTTTTGGTTTTTTGCTGATGTTGTTTTTCTTTTCATGATTTGTAAAGTGAAATCCACTTCCAATGTTGGTTACCCAATATAATCGAATCGCAATCAAGTCCCCCTCCTATTTCAAAAATGTTATGCAGTGGCGTAATTATGTAACTGGGGTCATCAAATTGGCGGTGGGGTGGGAATAAGAGCGGACCGACCGGGGAGGGAGGGGACAGGTCTGTTATCAGGGGGTGCATAGCCGACTATTTTTGGTAATATACATTGAGTTTGTCATTTCATTTTTGGGAAGGGCTGGGGTATCGAGCCTTCGGTCAGGGTGATGCCCCCTCTCTAGTTATGTCCTGATATAATTGTTATAAGAAAACACGATTGCGCCCCCCCCCCCCCCCCCCCCGGGTTACCCCACCTTGAATCTATAATTTCGAATGGTACGCACAAGGGAGCCCTCAATAGACTCAAAAGACATGAAAAGTTAGTACATGTATACGCTAAACAAAGATACCCATAACTCTCGTGAATAATAACAGCGCAACTGTATCAGTGATTATTGACCACAATAGCCCAGGTATCAGTATTTTATGGGCGGCCAAAGGGGTCAAAATGGTCTAAAATGGAGAAAGGTCTCAGTAATTTAGAGAAAGGTGACTAGAAAATGGAGAAAGGTCTCAGTAATTTAGAGAAATGTGACTAGAAAATGGAGAAAGGTCTCAGTAATTCAGAGAAAGGTGTCTAGAATCGAGAAAGGTCTCTGTAATTTAGAGAACGGTGTCTAGAATGGAGAAAGGTCTCAGTAATTTAGAGAAAGGTGACTAGAAAATGGAGAACGGTCTCAGTAATTTAGAGAAAGGTGACTAGAAAATGGAGAAAGGTCTCTGTAATTCAGAGAAAGGTGTCTAGAATGTAGAAAGGTCTCTGAATTGTAGAGAAAGGTGTCTAGAATCGAGATACGATTCCTAATTACCTCAAAATCATGGTTTTAGAGTGAATTTAGAGTGAAAATAATAAACTGTCGGATTTTTCGAAAGTTTATTTTCACTCTAAAATCATGATTTTGAAGTAATTAAGAATCGTATCGCCCTGTAACTTGGAATGTATGTACAATTTATGATCAGAAATGTAAATCTGCAAGAAATCTTCTTTCAATATTTTTTTTTGATGTTGAGGGCGTTCCCTGAAAAGATCACATAATATACCTTTAAAAGTAGTCTTGCATTGTTTACTGCAAAATGTTATGAACAAACCTTGGACTGGTAAATTTTTTGTCGGGCAGGTAGATTCTGTGAGTTACCTGCCCGACTGGCTAGTTGAAAAAAATCTGAAGTTCCATCCCTGAATAACCGTATTGTGTGTCCCCTTACTTTATTTAATACAATTTAATATGATAATGCTCTTTCGTGTAATTCAAAGATGTCTTCACACTTTTCACGCGGCCGGCGTCTGCAGACGATCCAAAATGTTTGAAAAAATGTCAACATTTACCATATTTGGAATCACCGAATGAATCACCATGTAAAATGCATTCAAATAAGTACAAACATGCTTATTATTTGTTCTGTTATCCTTAAGATAGACATGAGAGTTTCTGAAAAAGGTTTCTGAAAAGTATGTTTTGTGTTAAACCAATAGCCGCGTGTAAAGTGTTCAAACTTAAAGAACTCCAGATTAGCCAATTAAAAGTAACAAACAATTCAAACAATTAATAATGTTGACATTGAACTTTTGTTTTATTAATCGTAGTCATCGGGCAATCATTCAAACAAATATACAATTATACACAAATTTGATGATAAACAAACAAACAAACACAATCAAGTTAATGAATCCATATAATTCAACAAATCAAAACAACAATCATTGCAAAAAGGGGATTGAAGAAGGTCGAATTTCACTATGATTTCATAATTTAATTAGCAAGCATTGAAACGTGTTTTCTGTCGTCTCACATAACCGAAAAACATAAATCAGCTAGTGTTATTCTAGGAATTTCAACCATAACCATGATAACCGGATTGTGCGTCCCTTAATTTATTTACAGTTAAAAATGACATAATGCTCTTCCGTGTATTTCAAAGATGTCTTAAACCAGGCGGGTGCCACTGTACACAGACTCCCATTGCCGAAATTGAAGCCTCTAGCGTGACAGCGCCCCCGTTCCAAGAGTTACACCACGCGTCTAAATTATGCTAATAGGGCCTAAGTTACAAGAGTTACATCACGCGTCTAAAGTATGCTAATGAGTGTGCGCCGTCATCCCAAGAGTTACATCGCGCGTACTCCCGCCCACAGGCCATATACGGGGAGGCTTCAATTTTGCGATTGAATTTCCTCTCCCATTATATAAGCTCCCTGCTTAAACATTATCCACGCGTCTGCAGACAATCCAAAATTGCACAAATTGTTTCAAAAATATCTTAATTATTGAATGTCATTTACCATATTTGGAATATCATAATGTAAAATGCATTCAAATAAGTACAAACATGCCTATTATCTGTTCTGTTAGCCTTGAGATAGACATGAGAGTTAGAAAAAGGTTTCCGAGAAGTATGTTTTTTGTACCGTGGTTAAACCAATAGCCGCGTGGAAAGTGTTCAAACTTAAAGTTAAAGAACTCCAGATTGGCCATTTAACAAGCAATTCAAACAATTAATGTTGACATTGAACTTTTGTTTTGTTAATCGTAGTCATCGGGCAATCATTCAAACACATATGCAAGCTATACACAAATTTGATGATACACAACCAAACACATTCAAGTTTATAAATCCACATTAATTCAACAAATCAACAATCATTACAAAACGTCAGAGGGGATTGAAGAAGGTCGAATTTCACAATGTTTTCACAATTTAATTAGCAAGCATTGAAACGTGTTTTCTATCGTCTGTCGCATTTACAACCGGGCCGCCACACAGATCTTGTGTGATCATGTGTGACATTGTGTATGCATGATAGATTTACCACGGCCGCACTGAGACACAGATTACATTGATCCATCGCTCGTGCTGATTTGCGGTATAAATAGGGAGGCGAGTTTGTACGTACGAATTTCACGGTGGGCAATACTTACGGGAGGCAACTTGTACAGGAGGCAACATGTACGAGAGGCGAAGTGTCCTGTTTCCTATGGTATATTAAAACAAACAGTTATTAAAAGTTCACAGTGTTGTTTTATTTTGTGTTTATACTTTTAACAACAATAAATAAATGTTTCATAATACAACATTGTTCAAGTATAGTGTATAATTTAAAATACATTTTCATGTTGATGAGGCGATTTTATTTTTTGGAAGCAACTGCAAATCTTTACAGTGTTGATAACATGTACATACAAATAAATTTGATTTGATTTGATTTGATATTAATTAGGTGTGTGTTTTGTGCATAAGAGAACGTATTAAAAACTAGATTTTAAGTAGCTTATATGAATATCTGTCATCTATTCTACACTTATTGTCTGAGCACTTCATGGGAATTTATCACACACAGATAATAGCAACCAAACATGTTAACAAAAATTAGTTGTTTACCGATAAGAGAAATACGCCACACACTGATATTTGGTATTGGTAGCTATTTGGCACCATGAGAATTTGAATTTTATTTCAAACACATAATTGACGACTGCAATTATTTTTCAGATCACATAGCAATATCAATTTTTTTGCAAAACTTTATAGAAGAAATCATAATGGAAACCATTTGTTTAAGGACCGCCCAAGGTATTTTAATTTATAAATTAGCTGTCAGAGATTGAGAGAATAATTTGCCACTCAAGAGAATACCAACTGACTCCGTGTGTCACAAGAGTCAGCCATCTAGAATGTAAATAACTAGCGGACGCGAAACTAGATCTTGAGTGTTGAAATCGAAATCTCCTGCCGAATCAAAAAAAAAAGAGGGAAAGAAATTTCCAACGAGAACTAAAACCTTGGGCGGATACAAATTAAAAGAGCAAAGGGGATATTTACCCTTGTAAACCAGATGATTAGAATAAAATTAATAAATACATTTTGTGACCTTAATTTATCGCGACTTGACGACTATAAGTCATTAAAGATAATATATCTGGGCTTCAATTTTTTGATAATCAAGAAACCGCCTGCATGGGTGAACATTTATAAATCCAACATAAGTTGAATATATGACACACATAGATTTTGTGGTTGGTTGGTTGGTTGGTTCGGTCCTGTCATGACTGACAGCTCGTGACCTTACAGTGACAAGCCACAAATAACGATTTTCAGCAAAGGAGTAACAATCACGGAGAGGGTGTCCAGTAATCAATTTTATTTGGTCAATCCACCGGGAACGAGGTCTGCCTCTCTTACGCTTCCCTTCAATCATGCCTTGCATGATCATCTTCTCTAGGTTGTTACCCTTGCGACGTGAGATATGGCCGAAGTAGCTCAGCATTTGGGTGTTGATAGCATGAAGAAGTCGTTTAGACACCCCTATTTCTTCAATAATACTGGCATTGGTCCTTCTCATTGTCCATACGATACGAAGCATACGCCTCCAACACCACATCTCGAAAGCAGCTATTCTGTTTTTGTCAGCTTTGGTTAGGGTCCACGTCTCACATGCATACATGGCAATTGGAAATACAAGGGCTTGGACTAGCCTGGTTTTTGTTGCTCTGGTTATTCCTCTGTCAGCCCAGATCTTGCTTAGGTTGATCATTGCTGATCTGGCCATTGCTAAACGGTGTCTAATCTCTTGGCTGCAACCACCCTCTTTGGTGATCAGGGATCCAAGGAAGTTGAATTTCGAGACCGATTCCACCTCATTACCATCAATTATGAGAGGCTCTCCAACACCATCTGTGCCTATGGACATGATCTTGGTCTTGCTGACATTTAGACGTAGGCCAAGCTGCTCACTCTCCACCTTGACTTTCTTCAGGAGTTCCGCCATCTCTTCCATATTTGTTGCAAACAGGGTGGTGTCATCGGCATAACGTAGATTGTGTATTTGGTATCCACCTACTGACAGCCCCCCTGGCCAATCATCCAATGCACGTCTCATTATAGACTCTGCATAAAGGTTGAAGAGTGCTGGTGAAAGTATGCACCCTTGACGGACTCCCTGACCTAGAGCAAACCAATCACTATTTCCTTTCTCAGTGCGCACACAGGCAGCTTGACCATCATACAGATTGCGAATTAGGTGGACGAGGTGGTAAGGGATTCCCATTTCTTGCAGTGCTGTCCACAATGCGGAATATCTCACACAATCAAAGGCCTTAGCGTAGTCTATGAAGCACATGAAGAGCTCCCTCTGGAATTCAAAACATTTTTCCATTATGTGACGTACATTGGCTATCTGATCTCTTGTGCCGCGGCCTTTCCGGAAACCGGCTTGCTCAGCAGGAAGTTCACGTTCAAGATGAGGTCTGAGACGTTCGTTGATGATGTGCAGCAGGATTTTGCTTGCATGTGGTATCAGAGCGATAGTGCGATGGTTTTTACACTCGCTAGCATCCCCTTTCTTTGGAAGTGTAAGGAAAACTGATCTCTTCCAATCCTCTGGCCATACTCTTGACTTCCACACAGTATTGCACAACTTTTGCATAATAACTGCTACAGAATCATCAGCTTGCTTCAGGAGCTCACTTGGAATATCATCTAGACCAGGTGCCTTTTGACTTTTTAACTTCTTGATGGCTTCCTGGACCTCAGACAGAAGAATATCAGGCTCATCTTCACCTAGTGGAGGCGGGGGAGACTCCTGTGAGCCATTTGTCTCTTCTTGGGACGCATACAGATTTTCACAGTGGTTTTCCAACGATCCTTGATTTCGTCACTCTCAGTCAAGACTTTTCCTTGCTCATCCTTGATGATAGCCAATCTAGTTGTCGTTTTTGAGGTGATGTTTTTTATACATCTAAAG
Organism: Ophiura sarsii; assembly: GCA_035610835.1. NCBI lineage: Eukaryota > Metazoa > Echinodermata > Ophiuroidea > Amphilepidida > Ophiuridae > Ophiura > Ophiura sarsii. The sequence continues at coordinate 67,125,185 of CM069451.1, forward strand.
AGCTCTCTGCTGTTTTTGTGAAAACTGTGATCCTCAAGTTCTTGGCATTGCTGTCGGATATGCTTATTTTTATCTCTCCTGGAATTCAATTGAACCTCACTTGAAAGTCTTCTGTATAGGTTACTGCCTTGCAGACCAGCTTCCTTCAATTGGCGTCTTTCATCTGCTAAGTTGATGGTTTCATGTGACAGCCATGATGTGGTCTTTCTCTTATGTTTCTTAGGAACATGTTTTTTGGCTGCGCTGAGAATAGAGTTTTTGATCTCCAGCCAGAGTTCATCAGGAGTTGTTTCCTCATCTCTAACCATCAGTTCTTGAAACAGATTTCTGGTCTCCACTCTGTATTTGTCATCAAGATGCTGCAAATCAAATCTGCAGGGTTTGGGAGCACCTTTGGTCATCTTCAACTTGATTCGAAAATCAGCAATCAGAAGTTGATGGTCACTACCTATATCTGCCCCTGGCAGGGTTTTTGCTATCTTGATAGAAGATTTCCACCTACTGCTAATGAGGATGTAGTCAATCTGGTTTCTTGTGATGCCGTTTGGTGATATCCAAGTGTACTTCCGCCTCGGGTGTTGTTGGAAGATTGTGTTTGTGATAGTAAGTCTGTTTGCTACACAGAAATCCACGAGTGTACTACCTCTTTCGTTTCTGCTTCCCAAGCCATGCGGGCCCAAGGCCATGGTTTCGTCTTCGCTTTGAATGCCTTCTCCAACTTTTGCGTTGAAATCACCTGTTATCATGATGATATCTCTCTTCGGAATGCCATCAAGGGTTTCCTGCAGTTGGCTGTAAAAACATTCCATATCTTCATCAGAGGCTGCGGAGGTTGGTGCATATATTTGAATGACTGAGAGGTTAATAGGCCGAGCTTGGAATCTGATGGAGATGATCCTGTCACTGACTGGGTTGTAGCCCAAGACATACTTTGAGATGATTTTACTGGTGATGAAAGCTACACCTTTGCTCCCTCCTTTCTCATTTCCTGAGTAGTATATGGTGTGGTCATCTGTGGAGAAGTGGCCTTTTCCTGACCAGCGTACTTCAGCAATACTTAGGATGTTCACTTTGCATCTGTCCATCTGTCTGGTCAGAAGCTCCAGAGTGCCAGGCTGTGATAGCGTTCTCACATTCCATGTACCAAATCGTATGACTTTTCTTAACTTAAGATCCTTTCCCATAGTCCTTCCTTCGGCTCCATTCGGTGCGTCATCACAGGACAAGGGTCGGGATTGGTTTTGTTGCCCATTACTTTCCCCTCTGGGTCCGGAGGTACCACCTTGGTATGCTAGGCTGGTGGCTGCCCCATTACTAAGTTTCGTCATCATAGGTTATCTATAAGGTTTCCATGGGCGTGTACTGATGGAAATACATACAACGAGGTGGGCGCCCAGATCCTTCCTCGTGAAGGGTACCCACACCTTAAATGCAACACCTATTCTTACTCTATGATTGGGAGAGGAAGAAGAAAAGAGAGAGGGATAGTAACATCACCAGTTGGCACCCACACTAACACCGTGTGGTGTTGCGCCGTCACCATCAAACTGAGGATCTGTATCCTGTACCTCAGAAAGATATCAGTTAAGTCTCGATCTTTCCAGGGATTAGGCGCCTATAACCTACACATAGGAATAGAACCTTTATCCTAGACAAACCAGAAAGGCGAACTAACTAGCCAGTTAACTTGGCTCACCTATCCTAGCCAACTGGGATGCGAAAGGAGGAACATAAGCTAGAGAAGGTAGTAGAAAGAGTGAAAGGTGAAATAAGAGTAAGAGTAGAGTAGGAGCACCCAAATGGAAAAAAATACCCACTTGGGAAAAATCCAACACTCATGGATGCTCCAACACCCATGGGTGCTGAAAAAAGGTAATTTTCGGCTCCTCGGCACTGGGATAATGCCTACCTTTAGAGATTTTGTGACTAAACATTAACCGACATAAGTTGAATATTTGACATTCAAGAGTAAGTTGAATATTTGGCATTCAAGAGTGTGGGGCTTAACATTTAACCAACATAAGTGAATATTTGACTCTCGTAGATTGTGGGGCTAACCATATATCCAACATAAGTTGAAATTTGACACTCATTAAGAGAGTGGGGCTTAACCTTTATCCAACATCAGTTGAATATTTGACGCTCGTAGATTATGGGGCTAAACATTTATCCAACATAAGTTGAATATTGGGCACTCATAAGAGTGTGGGGCTAAACATTTATCCATAGTCTACCACTTGTGCACTTTTGTATAGCCATGGAAATAGTAGCGCATCTGTTGGCGGGAGGTCTGAAAATGTGTATCAATAACATTGTTGAATCTGAATACATTAACATGATATAGCGATAGTATCATGATGTGTTTGTCCCTGCTCATATCGGTTCAATAAGTAACCATATTGAATTACATGGATCACAACACAAAAGAGATAGTTGTGGCAAAGGATATTGTTGGCTTATAAAATGTGATTGTCTTTTGATGCATTATATCTGGAAGGGGCAGTCTGGGGCACTCATATGGCAAATTTAATGTGTGTTTTGTCAATTTAGCCATAATTTGCGAGCAATCTAATTATCCGCATGTATTTTATCATATTCAATTTGTCAGAACAGGTCAATATTTATCGGTATTGTGTTATTCAAAGAGCTATACTTGTTATCAATTGTTTATGTTACATTTTAACAAATATACATTTCCAATTGCAATGTGTCGGCGCGCCTCGTAAGATTTTGAGCATTTATTTGACATAGAAATGTATGCATCAACATGCACAACTTTCGAATTGCTTATAGTCGGCAATATGAAAATTAACCCATGAGCGTGTTTCTATTGGGGAACATACGGCAATTACCGCTAAGTTGCCCAGTAACAACAGCCAGATAACGTGAATAACCGTTAACTTTTCAATCGGCAAAAACCTGCACATACCAGGTTTCTTGACGGTAATTAACGCTAACTTGCCCAGTAGAAACGGCCACCCGTTAAATCTTACCGTTAAGTTCTTGTGACCCGGAAGTATACACGTACACACTGGCTGCTACGCATTGTGGCTCTGCGTTTACGACGAATTTTGTGTTTATTTATCGAGTTTGTGTTGTTAACATGCAATATTAAAAGACAGGGAACTACGGCGGCAGTCTTTTTCAAGTTGGGCGGCATTTTTGGTAAAACAAAATGTCAATTGTCGTGGCCCATCGATTAGGACGATTGTAAACTTAGCGGTAACTTTTCGCGAGTAGAAACAGTGGAATTAAAAAGTTAACGGTAATTACCGTTAAGTTACCTTAGCGGCAACTTTCCGGTGCCCCAGTAGAAACACGCTCATAGGGTACGTATCATTGTCCAATCCTTTGTAAAGTTGAATAGATAATCGGATTAGGTTATCTCGTTGTTATTCCTTCTGCCTCTACTTTTCCCATGATTCAAATCATCACTACAATACCAAACACCCGTTATGCATAATAATACAAGTGATTGAACTCCATCCATGCATGTCTTTGTCTAAAGGATTATTTGAACTAATAACCCCCGTGCAATCGCCCTATAAAGTAAGCCTCCTGCCTGCTCAGTCTGTTCTCGGTGTTTAACAAGTGAACAACATAAAAAGTGTTCATCAATAGAAAGTCATACACTTTCTTTATGTCCCATAGAGTGACTTCCGATTATTTTGCGCCCAAGCAGGCTATAAAGACATTTGGATGGATCTTTTAGGCACAATCTGGTACCAAAGTTGCCACCAAGCAACACAGATAAGCCATGATTACATGGATTAGCACCATTTAATGGAAATCCGTGCCGTTTCCAAATTCACATTTTCAACAAACTACGCGGGGAGTAAAGACCACATGATACCTGTTCACAATTAAATAGCCCGCTCGCTCAGGCACGAACCAACGCAGTTTCACATATCCCTTTCATTCCTTGCCATTCAAGTGCCACACATTCTCTCGCCGCTTGCGTGCGTTGAAAATGCCAATTTGTAAACGTCACGGAATTTGTATTAAATGTTGTTAATAATTGTTTATATTTGTTGTTATATATGGCATGTTTGGTACCAAATTGTTTCGAAAAGATTCATATACATGTCTATCTAGCTTGTTTGGACTAAAAATAATCGGAAGATACTCTATAGGACATAAATAAAGTGTATGACTTTCTTTTGTTCTTTACATGTACATACGCTCGCAGAACGACATGACAAGACAGCGCTCTAAAGGCGCCGAACCTCCGCGCTTGTTTTGTGCATGCACAAAACAAGCGCGGTGCATCGGCGCTCAGGGGTGACGACGGGGACCCTCTCACGACCCGCTAACGTCGCAGCTAATTCCCACTGCATCACCGCGGGGTTCGTGGAGATCTTGATGCGCTTGGCTTGGCGTTTTGATAATGTTTCAGCGTAATCCAAGCGCCGGCCTGATCGCAGCAGAATTTGAAAGGGTTTTAGTGACCTTGATTTAAAAATGGACAATTTCGGACAGTTTTACGCGCTCTCACTGGGTGTTATATATACATATTTGGATACTTTTTACAGCGCAGTGCAATCGCTGGCTTGATCGCCGTATGTGTGACCAAAGACTTTGGTGTGACAGGGTATTAGTACGAGCGAGCCTCACCAGCCTTGCTGCATCTCAACATTGACTGGTGGTATAACCACTGATCAACTTAACCGTCTTCAAAGAATTCAAAAATTGCGCAGCTCGTCTAATCGTTAAGAAAAAAAAGTATGACCACATAACACCCATTCTTAATGAGGTTCACTGGCTGCCCGTTGAATTTCGCATCAAATCTAAGCTGGCTGTTTTGGCTTACCGTCACTTTGATGGTACTCTACCACCATATCTTTCGTATGTGCTTTGCACTTACGAACCTTTTCGTTCGTTACGATCTTCTACGGACAAATTGCTCATAACTCCGCGCGTTAATCTCAAGTCAGCCAGTGAACGCTCATTTCATTTTGCTGTGTCGGCTCTCTGGAACTGGCTTCCAGACAGCCTTTGCAACAACCCAAAACTCTCTCAGTTCAAAAGCCAGCTAAAAACTCATTTCTTCCGCCAGGCGTTTCCTGATTCACAGAATTAATTGTTGTTTGTGTTTTGTATGTTTTGCCCATTCTGGGTTCCTCGGAAGATTTTAGCGCTTGATAAGAACTATCTATTATTATAATTATTATCTAGCGCAGAGTTTTCAAGACATTGACAAATTTACTTACAATACAAAGAAGTTTACATATGTACAAAGATTTACTTGTATAATGTACACTAGCAACAAAAAGTCATTTGACACCTTGCATGCTAACAATTTACAGAAAACACTGGGAAATCCATTTAACTACTGCGTTAGCTTTTTGGTATTCAAGATGTGCAAATTAATGAACAGTTCTTATAAATTTGTTTAAACAACTTTGAGATATTTTTTGGAGGCATTAGTAGTTTATAGGGAAAACACTTATAACAATTTACAGTGAATTAAAATGTTCTCTTTGATAAATTTAGTTAATTTAAGAGTACAATTATCTATGAAAATAATACTAAGTAATGATGAAATGAATATAACTTTGTATTATGCCCAGTTCCTGTGGGTGCAACATGAATATTGTATAGGGAATTTGGATGGTTTCTATTATAATATGAAAGTCATGGAGTTCAATAAAAGTTTTAAAATTCCCTCCCAAATATTGCATTTTTAAAGATGAATAAAAAGATCAATTCTCAATACCTGGTTCTCAATATTCTCAATATTGAGATCAATTCTCAATTCTCAATATCAACAGTCAGAAGTCAAGGCATGAAAATACTGTCTATTTTGTTCGCCCCGGCCCGCCAGTAAAGCGAGATTTCAAGAAAACAAATAGAAATTGGGTCATTTACAACTCGCGATTGTGACGAGTTGCCTCCATCAATTTTGATTATATTAGGATCATTTTGAAGGGGAAGTCCTATTTATTTAGGATATTATTTTCGATTTAATAAAAAACATGATTTTTGTTCCTTTTTTTGAGTCGATAAAGATGCATTTTCAATGCGATCGTAAACATCGTAATTTTGATGATTTTTAGACGTCGTAGCAAAAACTTTGTGCAAACGAAATGTTCCTAACGTATTAAACTTTATCAAAAATATGTTTATTTGTAATACATTTTTGGACAGGGGTCAGGGCCACGACATTTATTCACCTACAGTAAGAATATACGCCATTTTCCAACACAGAGAGACTAAACCGTTTTTTTTCTAACAAAAGGTATTCAGCACCTATTCGAACCGAGGAGAGGAGAATCCATTAGATTACTAGTCCATAGTCGTAACCACTCGGCCATAACTACTCATTGACGTGTATATTATGTGTTCTCTATAATATAATGAACTAGTGGTGAACTATTGAGTATTCGACGACATTTTAGCCAAATTGAACCTAGTTTCTAAATTGTATTTTAAATGTGAAAACGGTGTCGCTGAAAGCTAGGTTTGAATTCAATGTAAAGAGCAATACATAGATGATCGTAAAAGGTTATTCATTTAAAGCTTTTAATGAGACAGGGGTCAGGGCCACGGGAAATATAGGCCTACCTTATTTTATTCAGTAATGACAAAAACATCTTCTTCAGAAAATGGCATTTTCAAGCAGAAACGTCCCTGCAAACATGACTTTAGCATATCAAAATAATGGATTAATATTTTATTGCTACCCTTAGTGAAAATCCCCTAGTCACATGGCGTAGAACCACATTTAAATGCCTTAATTTTGGCATTGTATAAGGCTGACATTTTGGCATATTGAATTGCACAAGATCAACATCCTCTTTTCAAGGGAAAACAAAATCGTATCGTATACAATAGAATCAACGTTGGCATCTGACTGGTTTATAGGATTAAAGATAAGGGCCAATTTTGGGATTAGTTTCACTTGAGGGAATCCATTGACAAATAATTGCGAAGGTTATTTTGAAAGGAAGTTAAAATTGACGCACTGCCTACCATTGCATTGTATAAACTATATACTGAGCTTGATGAATAATTCATGATCTATTTTCAATGGGAAATCGGTATGGGATTGAGAGAGGTGGGTCAATTTCACTAAACAAATATTGGAAATCTTAAGACCAAAATGTTATACTTCTCGTGTCAAACTGAATTAATCATATACCCGACCGACTGACTCAGCCTGTGAGGTGAGTTTGCCGGTAGGCCCCCCTATAGCAGGTTTGTGACGGTTTCTATCGTTACAAACTTTCTGGTACGGTCAAATTCGTTGTTACAGGTCATCCCACAATGATGCCTCGTATGTTATAAATCGATGGATCAATGGTTAAATAATAAAACTATCATACTTACACTCGTCGATCTCTGTGGCGAGCCTATGTTGCTCACGACATTTGCAATCGACAAACACGGGTTTGATACCCATATATGCCTTATTATTCTTTAATTATTTATTATTTTTAAACTTGGATTAATGTAACATCATTTTTATGTCAATTGTTTATAAATTATAAAAGTCCATGCGTTTAGATTTTATTTCTATTTCTATTTATTAATCTCTTGATTGCTTATTTCACTTCTATCTATATAAGTATGTATTCTTTTGCTTGATAAATAATTGATTTGACTTGAGTGTTCAGTTAATCCAAGTAAATGTTTTGGCAAAGTCACCTATTTCATCGACATAACTACGAGGGTCATTCAATAAGTTCTACCTCCTAACTCATAACATCGCTATTACGAATGTCAGTCTAATGACATTTGTCATGATTATAGCTCTGAATCATAGCTTCACATTTATAGTAAATGATAATTGATACCTGAGAATAATTTCATCAGGAATCCAAGGAAGATTAATAATAAAATTTCATAGGAAAATTCCAAATTTGAACTTACTGTTCCAGACAGTTTCGACGTCAGTTCGGATGTCTTTATCAATGGTGTATGACCGCTGATCCAGTGTTACCAGAAGATGTTGATTTTCTGGTGACGAAAATCAACATCTTCTGGTAACACTGGATCAGCGGTCATACACCATTGATAAAAAGACATCCGAACGGACGTCGAAACTGTCTGGAACACTAAGTTCAAATTTGGAATTTTTCTATGAAATTTTATTATTAATAATTGATACCTGTTTTACTTTTATTATAATGCGATCAAAGCCAGAGAAAGATTTTGGACTACGGACACGGAAAATTACCCTAAAGATAAATACACGTTTTTTCGTTTTCTCTTCGTAATTACATGATTAGATATAACAGTCCGATTTAAATACTGAAAATAGAAAACAATAGATGTTTTCTGAATATAATACTGTATTATCTTGTATAAATCAGATCGTAGGCAATATCAACCTTTGTAGGCTTGAAAATAGTATAATATCAACTCGAATGTAATGCTACGTCTTTAGTAAACTGGAATGCTGCTATTCAGTCAAATGTTCGTTGTTACAAGTCAAGCCACAGTGATGCCTCGAGTGTTAAATCTTAACATGACAGTCACTTTATGAGTTTTCCTTCTATACAACCTTTAGAATAATCAATCAGGTAGTCAGTGATAGAAAATGTTCTCTTTGAGAGACTTGAAATCTATCCAATAGTCCTGTATAATGAAGATCCCTTAGTTCTTATGAAAAGCAATAATGACTTTTGTAGCGGTTCTCTTAGGGTAGGGTTAAAATTAATAGCTGTCCTGGTCTGGTTCTAGCTAATTAGAGGCCATTTGCCCCCAAGAAATCAGTCACTGTTATTGTATATAGTCCGTTCAAGAGCTATTTGTAATTTAGAACGGTTTTGATTAACCAATTGGGACGTTTTGTCTATTAGAATTGGTCAAGTGAATAGCACTTGGGAGACATTTGGCTGTCTTTTTGCCGTTTCCGTCGCACTAAATTGACGTTTGGGTTTCACTGCATTTCTGGAAAAGTACAACCACTACTCAGACCAATTTACTATGAATTTGTAGCTGAGATTCCGAGCTGTAATGTGTCATATGACTGGCTTATATAATAGCAAAGTTATAAGGTAGGAGGTAGAACTTATTGAATGACCCTCGTATATCAGCGTACACCTTGCAAACTATTATTAGCATCGATAATTGCAGCAGCATAACATTTTGCTCCAACTTAATCTTGGGTCTGATAAGATTCAGCGTTAATTAATCGTTGTTTACTAGCCTAGCAGCATACTACGGTTTCGCGCTCCCAACATTATGACTTACCTCTCACTTACTAGCGAGGTAGCGCTATTTCTCAGTTACTCGCCATTGGTGAACTCAGCCGTTTATGATCAAAAATACATTAGAATACGTTTTTACCATTAAGGGATATCTATAATAATCATACGCAAATGATCATCAATTGACAATCAATTTTCCTACGAAATTGTCATGTGCTTTTCATCAAGCTTCCAAAGTCGAGGAGCTCGTTATCGAATAGCCTAATGTATATAATGTTGGCTATCCGGCGTCGGATAGATTAGGCCTATATTATTGTATTGATACTTCTCATCATGCTACTTGGCTTAATAATAAGTACTCACCAAATCATGTCGACGAAGATCCTCGAGTATCGAGTCTTGGCGGATTATTTGAAGAAAAACAATGAAAAGGGATCCCCTGTTCAATTGATTGAATATGAGGTGTGGAGATGCCGAGGTAGTCGCTAGCAAGTGAGTAAGAAGCAATGTCGAAATTATCGTTGGCGCGATATTTATATCCTGTATATTTCAGATAGGGATGTAACTTTGATTCATTGACATTACCTGTACTCTTGCCTCACACAGCAATTTGTCATAAACTAGTCGATATTTCTGCTATTATTGTACAAGACCTGTCAAATATGTCAGTAACGTTGACACTGTTAAAACTTACAAGTATATGATCAAGCCTTTCGTTATTAAATATAAGCCGAATAAAAGTGGTTATTCATTGTCAAAAACGATGACGCACTTAAAATAATAAAATAACTTAGCAGCATACCATCGACAACGTGCTTGCAGTACAAATGCTATTCAACGGACATCGCCAAAGTAAAAATGTCATTACCCTTTTAATACTGATATATAGGTATAATGAGATATTTTAATTGGAGTCAGTATTGTTTTCAGATTTTGTAAAATATTGTACCCATGTGGGTCCCATGTGGTCAGCTCATATGGGACCCTGATAGGTTTACCCAAACGTAGCCCATTATGGCCCTTGTAAAACCCACATGGGGTTCATGTAGTCAGGAGACCCTGATAGGTTTACCCAAACGTAGCCCATTATGGCCCTTGTAAAACCCATATGGGATCCATGTGGTGAGCCTATATAGGACCCTGATAGGTTTACCCAAACATAGCCCATTATGGCCCTTGCAAAACCCACACGGGGCCCATTTGGTCAGCCTATATGGGACCCTGATAGGTTTACCCAAACTTAGCCCATTATGGCCCTTCTAAAACCCATATGTACTTAGTCTCAATTGCCTCGTTCACCCAAGCGAGATTGGGTAGCTGTTAAAAAGGGTGATATTACAATCTAAGTGCTGATATGGATGTGCGCCTATAGCCAGCAGCCGGCGTAGATGAAGCGAAATGATTGTGACGATTTCCCAACGACAGCGTAATAATAAATAGGCTACAGCGCCATGAGCGGCGCTTGCGACGGATCCCGGCGCTATATAAATGTCCATTATTATTATTATTATGGGACCCATGTGGTCAGCCTATATGGGACCTTGATAGGTTTACCCAAAGGTAGCCCATTATGGCCCTTGTAAAACCCATATGTGGTCAGCCCGCACATAGCCATTGCCCTCATTACCCACATGTAGCACACATGGGGCCCATGCATACGTGTTGGCTGGGTCGCTATTTTCCCAGAATTAAGAAGTGTTTTACCCCGGAACACTTTATTGGCTTAATCTGCAAATGAAATTGTAAAACCAATCACTACAAAAAGTACTCATCAAACATTTACTTGTATATTTACTGATCCGTTAGTATATAATGTACACTAGCAACAAAAAGTCATTCGACACCTTTCATGCTACAAATTTACAGAAAACACTGGGAATCCATTGAACTACTGCGTTAGAATTTAGTATTCTAGATTTGCAAATTGATGAAAAGTTCTTATAAATTTGTTTAAACAACTTCGAGATATTTTGAGGCATAAGTAGTTTATAGGAAAAACACTTGTAACGATATTCAGTGAATTAAAATGTTCTTTTTGACAAATTTAGTTAATTTAAGAGTATAATTAGCTATGAAAACAATACTAAGTAATGATGAAATGAATATAACTTTGTAGTATGCCTACAATCCTGGAAAAAAGTCTTGGAACACTTGCGTGTGATTAACGGAAAAGTGTCACCCCCACTCCCCCGTACAATGTTGACCAAGGCCAGTGGCTCCTGCAGCTTGCCAGAGTGTCCCAACATTGATCGATGGGGTGGGGAAGGAAAAATCCCATTTGAACAATTTCCGTTTATAACAGAAGACACTAAGTATCAATACATGCACACAATACCCAGCTCGTGTGCTCAGCTCAGCGTTCGCGTTCCAAGGACTTTTTTCCAAGATTGTATACGCAGATTGCAAAAGATTTCATCTAAATTTGGTTTTTTTTATCACATCTCGAAAACTAAATGTCACAAGTATCTCACATTGCACAGTATTTGGCAGTGGACCATAGGCTTGGCAACCCCAGTATTTTTTTTATAAAGACATTCATTTAATACGGGAACTTTCAGTGAAAACAATTCCCTATGCATTTCGAAGATGTATAATAATTGCCCATTATTGCAATGCATAATGTGGCGTTTTCAGATACTCCTACGAGATTTATTCATGTATTGTCAGATATGCAAAAGAGTATCTAAAAGTAACGGAATCTATATAAGGGGTTGAAAGTAACACAAATTATTGTAAAACAACTTAGGCCTACTTGTAAATAACTATCTTCAGTAGATAGCAGTAACTTCTGTTTGACAGATTCGACAGCTATCTTTCGTATTGCATTAACGGGTTGTAATATAATAATAGATGCTCATTATTCATATGCCCATTTGTTATTATGTATTTTTTTATTTGCGGTCGTTGTTTTGCATCACTTGTGTTGCAAAGGGACGATGGATTCCCCGGCTCAATAATATGTAAGAAAAAAAGTAATATTTGGAACTATACATTTACACTTTCCACGCGACAGGCGTCTGCAGACGACAATCCAAAATTGCACAAAATGTTTCAAAAATGTCAATTATTGAATGTCATTTTACCAAATTTTGGAATCACCTTGTGAAATGCATTCAAATAAGTACAAACGTGCCTATTATTTGTTCAGTTATCCTTGAGATAGACATAAAAGTTAGACAAATCTGTTTTGTACCGTGGTTAAACCAATAGCCGCGTTGAAAGTGTTAACATTTGCCGAGCAGTAAACGTTTATTTGCAATACTATTCCTATCTATTGAAGATAGCTCATAACAGAAAAAAGGAAAAAAGTCACGCCATGAGAGCGACTCGAACCAACGCCAAGCAGGCTATAAAGGGTGCCAACGAACGAAAGGATTTACTTGGAATAATGCGATGTAGCAGTTTAAATTGGAAATATTTCATTTTTTCCTCAAATGCTACTTTGAAAGGAAGAGAACAAATATATATGTTCCCAGTTGATTTTATTTGGGAGTTCCAGTAAACGCTCGTAATATAGCTGGTTTGATGGTTTTGTTAATTGTTTCTTATTAAAAATATTTCGTATTTCACGAGTTGTTACCCCTTATCTCCCGCCTATAGATTTTATTTTGGGAGTTTATGGCGTCCACTTCGGGGCCATCCTGATCATCACTAAGCTTTTCAAGCTGGCCATGTTTGATATCTCCAAATTTCAATGATCTAATCATTCGTCACATATACACAGAAATACGTAAATAACTTGGTTTTTGTCTTCAAATTTGAATGTTTGATGAGTACTTTTTGTAGTGATTGGTTTTACAATTTCATTTGCAGATTAAGCCAATAAAGTGCTCCAGGGTAAAACACTACTTAATTATGGGAAAATAGCGACAAGCTCAAATTCGCAAAAATAATTGCCTCGAAATTACAGTGAAATTATTACGATGGGTTTGTTTGCTTGCGATTCGCTAAAATTATGTATCCAAAAAAAAATCAAAATTACAGTATCACTGTAAACCACAAATCATCTCCACATTGCTGATCATTATTTGGCCAAATCAGACCTTTAACAGACTTTAAACAATTAAATGACTGATTTGTTAGGAAACATAGTCTCTATGATTAGTCACAAGTCTAGAACCAGATTAGAACAACCATTACGTTTAACCTCTCCTAGGGAATATTTACTTTTCATACGAACTGAGAGATTGATAAACAGGACTACATGTAGGGATTCCAAGATTCTTAAAGTTGCACATAACGAAAAATACATCGATTTATAACATACGAGGCATCATTGTGGGATGACCTGTAACAACGAATTTGACCGTACCAGAAAGTTTGTAACGATAGAATCTTTCACAAACCCTGCTATTCCGGCAAACTCACCTCACAGGCTGGGTCAGTCGGACGGGTATTTGATTAATTCAGTTTGACACGAGAAGTATAACATTTTGGTCTTAAGATTTCCAATATTTGTTTAGTGAAATTGACCCACCACTAATAAAACTCTATTGTACATTTCACGGACATAAATTATGCTAATGAGCTCATTAAATGACGTCACTCGCATCATCGGGTTTTCCCGATGATTGAAATACGTTGATTGAAATTCTAGGTCAAGTAAAATGATGTCCTTATTTGTTGTCTGTGAGCTTTTCTGATTTTTTTCCCGTATTGGAATATTTTTTTATTGAAAATAGACAGTTCAAAGTAAACGTTGGTTCCAAGTTCAACTGACAGCACATGTATTAAAGGCGACAGCAACGGCAATATGCAAGCAACATTTGAGAAAAAACGATGCCCGACTTTGCAAGAAAGTGTACGGGGAAGTGTACGGGTGAACATGACAAACCAAAACAGCCTAGTAACTAATCACCTCCGTGGCGCAATTGGTTAGCGCGTTCGGCTGTTAACCGAAAGGTTGATGGTTCGAGTCCAGCCGGGGGCGTTGTTACTTTTTGCATTTAATGCAGATTGACAAACAAATCACAGTAAAAATATAATATTGACAAAATCATAGACCACTTACACAATCGCATCTGCGCATGCTCCTGTCGTGATCGAAATCCACCACACAAGCAATGGGCGAGTTTTATAAGTGCCCACCTCTCTCAATCCCAATACCGATTTCCCATTGAATATAGATCATGAATTATTCATCAAACTCAGTATATAGCCTATACAATCCAATGGTATAGGCAGTGCGTCAATTCTAACTTCCTTTCCAAATAACCTTCGCAATTATTTGTCAATGGATCCACTCAAGTGAAACAACTAATCCCAAAATTGGCCCTAATCTTTAATCTTTACCAGATATTGAGAATTGATCTTTTTATTCATATTTAAAAATGCAATATTTGGGAGGGAATTTTAAAACTTTTATTGAACACCATGACTAATAGAACCATCCAAATTCTCTATACAATATTTATGTTACACCCACAGGAACTACAATCTTGGAAAAAAGTCTTTGGAACGCGAACGCTGAGCTGAGCACACGTGCTGGGTATTGTGTGCATGTATAATTGATACTTAGTGTCTTCTGTTATAAACGGAAATTGTTCAAATGAGATTTTACCTTCCCCACCCCTATCAATCAATGTTGGGACACTCTGGCAAGCTGCAGGAGCCACTGGCCTTGGTCAACATTGTACGGGGGAGTGGGGGTGACACTTTTCCGTTAATCACACGCAAGTGGTTTAAGACTTTTTTCCAGGATTGTATAAGAGGAATGCAAAATATTTGATCAAAATTTGGTTTTTCTATCATAAATCAAAAACCGAATGTCGTATGAATCTCATATTACACACGATTTGAGTAAACAATAAGGGCATCACAAATATGATAAAAATGATGATAGGGAATTAATTTTATTTAGGGAGTGGTCACTGAAAACAATTATTTATGTCATATTTAACTACAATTTGACCCGTTTCTTGATCCCGCGCGCAATAATCTGATGTTTATAAATCAATAAAGCAAACTATAAAAATTATTGATGATGACAAGTGACATTTGTGTTTATAGAAAGAAAATATTGAACATATGGTTTGGCCCAATTAAAAAGAGTTTTTGTCAAAATGTTGAAATATGGATAAATGATACATTGAAAACTAGCATAAAAGTATTGATTGCAATTGATTGTAAGGATGTATTTTTAGGTTTTTCAAACCACTCTAGATATATAGTGATAAACTATGTGTTATACATAACTGTACTAAGTATTATTTGTTTCAAAATCGGTGTCTAAAGAGCAAACCCGATATTGAAAGATTAAAAACTATTATTGACTCAAAGAAGAAAGATGACCAAACCTATTTCTATAACACAAAACAAGTAAGCAATTTTGAAAACAAATCATTTAATTTCCTTATATAATGATTGTATATGTTCATGTTGTTTGCATAAGGTAAATATCTCTCTCGTATGTCTGTATTGTCTCGTCTTGTATTTTGTTGTATTGTCTCTTGTCAACACGTCACATTGATTTGTTTCATGTCTTTATATAATTTTGTGTAAACGTGTTAGCTTTAAAGTGTATTTCAGTATACGAGCGACGTAAGCTACCTCGCTAGTACTTATGCCCTAACTACAGCATAAATTACTAGTGATGTAATTTTGAGAGCAAAACTGGAGAATAAGAACGGAATAGTGACTAACAAATAAATTAACATCGTCCCATTTCAACAACAAAAATGTCGCAGGCGCCAAACGTTTGTACATGTATCTAACAGCAATCATAATGACACGAATGGTGTTTCGTATAAATTTAAAAATGTGTCGTCAGTCGCCACATCAAAAAGGTTTTTACCGTTCCTTTAAAAATAAGTACTCAATTATATTAAAAACAAATTTTGTGCGAGATTAACATGCAAATATGGTATAAAATGGCAAAAAATGTCACGATAAAAATAAATTCGTTGTAAATAAATGGATCAATGGTTAAATAATAAAACTATCATACTTACTACACTGGTCGATCTCTGTGGTGTGCTATGTTACTCACGTTATTTGCAATCGACAAACACGGGTTCGATCCCCGTGTATTCCTTATTATTCTTTACATTTTTAATATTTTGATTTTGATGGTGGATTAATGTGACATCATTTTTATGTCAATTGTTTATAAATTATAAAGGTCCATGCGTTTATATTTTATTTCTATTTCTCTTTATAATACTAAAATTTATCTCTTGATTGCTTATTTCACTTCTATCTATATAATTATGTACATTATCGCTTGATAAATAATTGATTTGACTTGAGTGTTCAGTTAATCCAAGTAAATGTTTTGACAAAGTCACCTATTTTTCATCGTCATCGTATATCAGCGTACACCTTGCAAACTAGTTAGCATCGATAATTGCAGCAACATAACATTATGCTACAACTTACTCTTGGTCTGGGCAGGTATAAAAGTTAGCGTAAATTAATCGTAGTTTACTTGCCTAGCAGCTTACTTCGATTTGGCGCTCTCAAAATTATGACTTGCCTCTCACTTACTAGCGAGGTAGCGCTATTTCTTAGTTACTCGCCATTGGTGAACTCGGCCGTTTATGATCAAAAATACATTTATAGAATACGTTTTCACCATTAAGGGATAGCTATAATAATCATACGCAAATGATCATCAATTGACAATTAATTTTCCTACGAAATTGTCATGTGCTTTTCATCAAGCTTCCAAAGTCGAGGAGCTCGTTATCGAATAGCCTAATGTATATAATGTTGGCTATACGGCGTCGAATAGATTAGGCCTATATTATTGTATTGATACTCTCATAATGCTACTTGGCTTAATAATAAGTACTCACCAAATCATGTCGACGAAGATCCTCGAGTATCGAGTCTTGGCGGATTATTTGAAGAAAAACAATGAAAAGGGATCACCTGTTCAATTGATTGAATATGAGGTGTGGAGATGCCGAGGTAGTCGCTAGCAAGTGAGTAAGAAGCAATGTCGAATTTATCGTTATCGCGATATTTTTATCCTGCATATTTCAGATAGAGATGTAACTTTGATTCATTGACATTACATTGTACTCTTGCTTCACACAGCAAGTTGTCATAAACTAGTCGATATTTCTGCTATTATTGAACAAGACCTGTCAAATATGTCAGTAACGTTGACACTGTGAAAACTTACAAGTATATGATCAAGCCTTTCGTTATTAAATATAAGCCGAATAAAAGTGTTTATTCATTGTCAAAAACGATGACGCACTTAAAATAATAAAATAACTTAGCAGCATACCACCGACAACGTGCTTGGAGTACAAATGCTAAACGAACATCGCCTAAGTAACAATGTCATTACCCTTTTAATACTGATATATAGGTATAATGAGATATTTTAATTTGGGTGTTGTTTTCAGATTTTGTAAAATATTGTACCCATGTGGGTCCCAGGGTCCACAAACGTAGCCCATTATGGCCCTTGTAAAACCCACATGGGGTCCATGTGGTCAGCCTATATGGGACCCTGATAGGTTTACCTAAACGTAGCCCATTATGGCCCTTGTAAAACCAATATGGGACCCATGTGGTGAGCCTATATAAGACCCTGATAGGTTTACCCAAACATAGCCCATTATGGCCCTTGCAAAACCCACACGGGGCCCATGTGGTTAGCCTATATGGGACCCTGATAGGTTTACCCAAACTTAGCCCATTATGGCCCTTCTAAAACCCATATGGGACCCATGTGGTCAGCCTATATGGGACCTTGATAGGTTTACCCAAAGGTAGCTCATATGGCCCTTGTAAAACCAATATGGCACCTATGTGGTCAGCCCGCATATAGCCCTTGCCCTCATTGCCCACATGTAGCACACATGGGGCCCATGCATACGTGTTGGCTGGGTCGCTATTTTCCCAGAATTAAGTAGTGTTTTACCCCGGAACACTTTATTGGCTTAATCTGCAAATGAAATTGTAAAACCAATCACTACAAAAAGTACTCATCAAACATTTACTTGTATATTTACTGATCCGTTAGTATATAATGTACACTAGCAACAAAAAGTCATTCGACACCTTTCATGTTACAAATTTACAGAAAACACTGGGAATTCATTGAATTACTGCGTTTGAATTTAGTATTCTAGATTTGCAAATTGATGAAAAGTTCTTATAAATTTGTTTAAACAACTTCGAGATATTTTGAGGCATAAGTAGTTTATAGGAAAAACACTTATAACAATATTCAGTGAATTAAAATGTTCTTTTTGACAAATTTAGTTAATTTAAGAGTACAATTAGCTATGAAAACAATACTAAGTAATGATGAAATGAATATAACTTTGTAGTATGCCTACAATCCTGGAAAAAAGTCTTGGAACACTTGCGTGTGATTAACGGAAAAGTGTCACCCCCGTACAATGTTGACAAAGGCCGCTTGCCAGAGTGTCCCAACATTGATCGATGGGGGTGGGGAAGGAAAAATCTCATTTGAACAATTTCCGTTTTTAACAGAAGACACTAAGTATCAATACATGCACACAATACCCAGCTCGTGTGCTCAGCTCAGCGTTCGCGTTCCAAGGATTTTTTTTCCAAGATTGTATACGCAGATTGCAAAAAAAATCATCTAAATTTGGTTTTTTTTATCACATCTCGAAAACTAAATGTCACAAGTATCTCACATTGCACAGTATTTGGCAGTGGACCATAGGCTTGGCAACCCCACTATTTTTTTTATAAAGACATTCATTTAATACGGGAACTTTCAGTGAAAATAATTCCCTATGCATTCGAAGATGTATAATAATTGCCCATTATTGCAATGCATAATGTGGCGTTTTCAGATACTCCTACGAGATTTATTCATGTATTGTCAGATATGCAAAAGAGTATCTAAAAGTAACGGAATCTATATATGGGGTTGAAAGTAACACACATAATTGTAAAACAACTTAGGCCTACTTGTAAATAACTATCTTCAGTAGATAGCAGTAACTTCTGTTTGACAGATTCGACAGCTATCTTTCGTATTGCATTAACGGGTTGTAATATAATAATAGATGCTCATTATTCATATGCCCATCTGTTATTATGTATTTTTTGATTTGCGGTCGTTGTTTTGCATCACTTGTGTTGCAAAGGGACGATGAATCCCCCGGCTCAATAATATGTAAGAAAAAAGTAATATTTGGAACTATACATTTACACTTTCCACGCGACAGGCGTCTGCAGACGACAATCCAAAATTGCACAAAATGTTTCAAAAATGTCAATTATTGAATGTCATTTTACCAATATTTGGAATCACCTTGTGAAATGCATTCAAATAAGTACAAACGTGCCTATTATTTGTTCAGTTATCCTTGAGATAGACATAAAAGTTAGACAAATCTGTTTTGTACCGTGGTTAAACCAAAAGCCGCGTTGAAAGTGTTAACATTTGCCGAGCAGTAAACGTTTATTTGCAATACTATTCCTATCTATTGAAGATAGCTCATAACAGAAAAAAGGAAAAAAAGTCACGCCATGAGAGCGACTCGAACCAACGCCAAGCAGGCTATAAAGGGTGCCAACGAACGAAAAGATTTACTTGGAATAATACGATGTAGCAGTTTAAATTGGAAATATTTCATTTTTCCTCAAATGCTACTTTGAAAGGAAGAGAACAAATATATATGTTCCCAATTGATTTTATTTGGGAGTTCCAGTAAACGCTCGTAATATAGCTGGTTTGATGGTTTTGTTAATTGTTTCTTATTAAAAGTATTTCGTATTTCACGAGTTGTTACCACCTTATCTCACGTCTGTAGATTTTATTTTGGGAGTTTATGGCGTCCACTTCGGGGCCATCCTGATCATCACTAAGCTTTTCAAGCTGGCCATGTTTGATATCTTCAAATTTCAATGATCTAATCATTCAGCACATATACACAGAAATACGTAAATAACTTGGTTTTTGTCTTCAAATTTGAATGTTTGATGAGTACTTTTTGTAGTGATTGGTTTTACAATTTCATTTGCAGATTAAGCCAATAAAGTGCTCCAGGGTAAAACACTACTTAATTATGGGAAAATAGCGAAAAGCTCAAATTCGCGAAAATAATTGCCTCGAAATTACAGTGAATTTATTACGATGGGTTTGTATGGTTTCGATGCGCTAAAATTATGTTTCCAAAAAATCAAAATTACAGTATCACTGTAAACCACAAAGCATCTCCACAGTGCTGATCATTATTTGGCCAAATCAGACCTTTAACAGACTTTAAACAATACAAGTGACTGATTTGTTAGGAAACATAGTCTCTATGATTAGTTACAAGTCTAGAACCAGATTAGAACAACCATTACGTTTAACCTCTCCTAGGGAATATTTACTTTTCATACGAACTGAGAGATTGATAAACAGGACTACATGTAGGGATTCCAAGATTCTTAAAGTTGCACATAACGAAAAATACATCGATTCATAACATACGAGGCATCATTGTGGGATGACCTGTAACAACGAATTTGACCGTACCAGAAAGTTTGTAACGATAGAATCTTTCACAAACCCTGCTATTCCGGCAAACTCACCTCACAGGCTGGGTCAGTCGGACGGGTATTTGATTAATTCAGTTTGACACGAGAAATATAACATTTTGGTCTTAAGATTTCCAATATTTGTTTAGTGAAATTGACCCACCTCTCTCAATCCCCATACCGATTTCCCATTAAATATAGATCATGAATTATTCATCAAACTCAGTATATAGCCTATACAATCCAATGGTATAGGCAGTGCGTCAATTCTAACTTCCTTTCCAAATAACCTTCGCAATTATTTGTCAATGGATCCACTCAAGTGAAACAACTAATCCCAAAATTGGCCCTAATCTTTAATCTTTACCAGATATTGAGAATTGATCTTTTTATTCATATTTAAAAATGCAATATTTGGGAGGGAATTTTAAAACTTTTATTGAACACCATGACTAATATAACCATCCAAATTCTCTATACAATATTCATGTTACACCCACAGGAACTACAATCTTGGAAAAAAGTCTTTGGAACGCGAACGCTGAGCTGAGCACACGTGCTGGGTATTGTGTGCATGTATTGATACTTAGTGTCTTCTGTTATAAACGGAAATTGTTCAAATGAGATTTTACCTTCCCCACCCCTATCTATCAATGTTGGGACACTCTGGCAAGCTGCAGGAGCCACTGGCCTTGGTCAACATTGTACGGGGGAGTGGGGGTGACACTTTTCCGTTAATCACACGCAAGTGTTCCAAGACTTTTTTCCAGGATTGTATAAGAGGAATGCAAAATATTTGATCTAAATTTGGTTTTGCTATCATAAATCAAAAACCGAATGTCGTATGAATCTCATATTACACACGATTTGAGTAAACAATAAGGGCATCACAAATATGATAAAAATGATGATAGGGAATTAATTTTATTTAGGGAGTGGTCACTGAAAACAATTATTTATGTCATATTTAACTACAATTTGACCCGTTTCTTGATCCCGCGCGCAATAATCTGATGTTTATAAATCAATAAAGCAAACTATAAAAATTATTGATGATGACAAGTGACATTTGTGTTTATAGAAAGAAAATATTGAACATATGGTTTGGCCCAATTAAAAAGAGTTTTTGTCAAAATGCTGAAATATGGATAAATGATACATTGAAAACTAGCATAAAAGTATTGATAGCAATTGATTGTAAGGATGTATTTTTAGGTTTTTCAAACCACTCTAGATATATAGTGATAAACTATGTGTTATACTGTACTAAGTATTATTTGTTTCAAAATCGGTGTCTAAGAGCAAACCCGATATTGAAAGATTAAAAACTATTATTGACTCAAAGAAGAAAAATGACCAAACCTATTTCTAACACAAAACAAGTAAGCAATTTTGAAAACAAATCATTTAATTTCCTTATATAATGATTGTATATGTTCATGTTGTTTGCATAAGGTAAATATCTCTCTCGTATGTCTGTCTTGTCTCGTCTTGTATTGTCTTGTCTTGTCTTGTCTGTATTTGTTGTACTGTCTCTTGTCAACACGTCACATTGATTTGTTTCATGTCTTTATATAATTTTGTGTTAACGTGTTAGCTTTAAAGTGTATTTCAGTATACGAGCGACGTAAGCTACCTCGCTAGTACTTATGCCCTATCTACAGCATAAATTACTAGTGATGTAATTTTGAGAGCAAAACTGGAGAATAAGAACGGAATAGTGACTACCAAATAAATTAACATCGTCCCATTTCAACAACAAAAAATGTCGCAGGCGCCAAACGTTTGTACATGTATCTAACAGCAATCATAATGACACGAATGGTGTTTCGTATAAATTTAAAAATGTGTTGTCAGTCGCCACATCAAAAAGGTTTTTACCGTTCCTTTAAAAATAAGTACTCAATTATATTAAAAACAAATTTTGTGCGAGATTAACATGCAAATATGGTATAAAATGGCAAAAAATGTCACGATAAAAATAAATTCGTTGTAAATAAATGGATCAATGGTTAAATAATAAAACTATCATACTTACTACACTGGTCGATCTCTGTGATGTGCTATGTTACTCACGTTATTTGCAATCGACAAACACGGGTTCGATCCCCGTGTATTCCTTATTATTCTTTACATTTTTAATATTTTGATTTTGATGGTGGATTAATGTGACATCATTTTTATGTCAATTTTTTATAAATGATAAAGGTTAATCCAAGTAAATGTTTTGATAAAGTCACCTAGTTTTCATCGTCATCGTATATCAGCGTACACCTTGCAAACTAGTTAGCATCGATAATAGCAGCAACATAACATTATGCTACAACTTACTCTTGGGTCTGGGCAGGTATAAAAGTTAGCGTAAATTAATCGTTGTTTACTTGCCTAGCAGCTTACTTCGATTTGGCGCTCTCAAAATTATGACTTGCCTCTCACTTACTAGCGAGGTAGCGCTATTTCTCAGTTACTCGCCATTTGTGAACTCGGCCGTTTATGATCAAAAATACATTTATAGAATACGTTTTCACCATTAAGGGATATCTATAATAATCATACGCAAATGATCATCAATTGACAATCAATTTTCCTACGAAATTGTCATGTGTTTTTCATCAAGCTTCCAAAGTCGAGGAGCTCGTTATCGAATAGCCTAATGTATATAATGTTGGCTATACGGCGTCGAATAGATTAGACCTATATTATTGTATTGATACTCTCATCATGCTACTTGGCTTAAAATAAGTACTCACCAAATCATGTCGACGAAGATCCTCGAGTATCGAGTCTTGGCGGATTATTTGAAGAAAAACAATGAAAAGGGATCACCTGTTCAATTGATGAAATATGAGGTGTGGAGATGCCGAGGTAGTCGCTAGCATGTGAGTAAGAAGCAATTATCGTTGGCGCGATATTTATATCCTGTATATTTCAGATAGGGATGTAACTTTGATTCATTGACATGACCTGTACTCTTTCTTCACACGGCAATGCGTCATGAACTAGTCGATATTTCTGCTATTATTGTACAAGACCTGTCAAATATGTCAGTAACGTTGACACTGTTAAAACTTAAAGTATATGATCAAGCCTTTCGTTATTAAATATAAGCTGGATAAAAGTGCTTACTTCATTGTCAAAAACCGATGACGCACTTAAAATAATAAAACGACGTACCACCGATAGCGTACTTGCAATAAATGCTATTCAACGAACATCGCCAAAGTAAAAATGTCCTTAACCTCGTAATCTATCTATCTATCTATCTATCTATCTATCTATCTATCTATCTATCTATCTATCTATCTATCTATCTATCTATCTATCTATCTATCTATCTATCTATCTATCTATCTATCTATCTATCTATCTATCTATCTATCTATCTATCTATCTATCTATCTATCTATCTATCTATCTATCTATCTATCTATCTATCTATCTATCTATCTATCTATCTATCTATCTATGCATCCAAGATGGAACACAACCAATACGGAAAGCTACTAAGAGAAAATATCAACAAAACCTACAAGCACACAAGCATCTTCACTTGAAGATATCAACACCGACGCTCACACCATCTCAGAAAAACTCGGAATCGCTGAAAGAATGGAAACCATGGCCAAGAAACAAGCGTTCATCACTTTGAAAGATCAAAAGGAAAACTTCGCGAACAAGCTCCCTACAGGCTCATAAAACCAGCAAAAAGTGAAATCGGTCTCGTTAGTAAAACCATCATAGACAGAATCAACAGTAGTATCAGGAATTCTACTCGCGCCAACCAATGGATAAACTCAACTTCAGTCATCTAATGGTTCAACAGGATAGAGGAAAAAGACAAGCATACCTTCATTATCTTCGACATAGTTGATCTCTACCCGTCCATCACCGAGAAACTTCTCAAGAAAGATCTGAAATTCGCCAAGAAGTATGAAAGAATCTCCAAGCAGGAATCCGAAATCATTCTCCACTCCAGAAATCACTTTTATTAGACGAAGGCACACCATGGATGAAAAAGAGCAGCAATGGCACATTTGACGTCACCATGGGCAGCTATGACGGCGCGGAGATATGCGATATGGTCGGCCTATACACACTCATCATCATCCTTCGGCTGCAGAGCAGGCGACCACAAGTTTCTTCCATGCACGACGGTCTTGAGCAAGAGTGACAATCTGTCGATCTTCAATCATGCCTTCATTGTCCCCTAGTAAGCGTTGTATATATGTCAGATATGTTGTGCAAGGACGACCAGGTCTCCTTCGGCTATGTGTTGGTGCATAGGTGGCATACTTTTTAGCTGGCTCTTCATCAGGGAGACGGAGTATATGGCCAAGAAATCTCAGCTGGCGGCGCTTTACATGGTGGATAAGAGGCTCTGTCTTGGTCATGTCATAAATTGTGGTGTTTGGGACATGATCCATGCGCTTGATGTTTAGCATTATCCTGTAGCAAGAGGTAGCGAAGGCATTTATTTTGCATTCCATATCTTGGGATATCACCCAGGATTCACATCCATACAGTAAGATGGTCACACAGGTGGTATTGAATAATTTCATCTTTGTTGTGATACCTAGTTGAGGGCTCCTCCAGAGGCGTTCTAACTTCCAAAAAGCGCACCATGCTAATGCCTTGCGTCTCTTAAGATCACTTGCACCCGATGCCATCATAGAGCCAAGATACCTGAAATCAGTCACATGGTTGATGGTATCCCCATAGACCTGAAGTGTCGAGTGAGGATTGCAGTTGGCAGTCATGTACTCTGTTTTAGATACGCTAATGTAGAGGCCGAGGTCTTTTGCTGCTGCAGCAGTTTTTGTCAGCTGCGTCTGGGCTCGTGGAATTGTTGTCTCGAGTAAGGCAATGTCATCAGCAAAGTCTAAGTCGTTGAGAACAATGGCAGGATGACGCCTCGAACGACGTGGATGTGTCACAACTCCTGAGTCAGGATCAGATGTGGCCTTCGTCAATAGGTAGTCTACCAGTATCACAAATAGAAATGGAGCCAGAACGTCACCCTGTAGCACTCCAGTGGAGACAGCGAAAGGATCAGAGATACTGCCATCGACCATCACAGCACTTCACGAGTTGTTGTACAGTACACCTATAGCGTCGACTAAAGCTTTTGGGATTCCGTAATGTCGCAGTACTGCAAACATAACTTTCCTGTTTATGGAGTCGAAGGCTTTCTTGAAGTCTATGAAGGTGACTGTGAGAGGTAGCTGCTGGTCTTTAAACCCTTCCATGATCCTCCTCAGTATGTGGATTTGCTGAGCACAACTTCTGCCAGGGCGAAAGCCAGCCTGGTTATTCCTCAAGATGGGGTCGACATGATCTCTAATTCTGTTGAGCAGGATCTTGTTGTATACTTTAGCTGCAATTGACAGAAGAGATATTCCTCTATAGTTGGTCATAAGTGAGAGGTCCCCCTTTTTAGGTAGAGGCACAATAACACTGGTGGTCCACTGGTTGGGTGGTTTCAGGGTGGTGTAAACTTCCATGCAGAACCCATGGACAACTTGTACCAATACGTCACCGCCGTTTTGGAGTGCTTCTGATGTGATTGCACAGTCAAGACCTGCAGCTTTCTTGGGCTTCATTTGATGAATGGCTTCCTGTGTTTCCTCAAGTGTGGGAGGATCAATGTGGATGGGCAAGTCCTGAGCAGCAGGTGATGGTAGATCAGATGGGATTTGACCACTGTCATTGTTTAGCAGTGAGCTGAAATACTTTCTCCATTCTGCAAGCAGGTCTTTGTCATTCTTTGGGGTGGTACCATCTCTTTTCTTGACCTTGACGCTGGACTTCCTATCTTTCCCAGAGAGATCATGGATGATTTTCCATGTGGTGGAATAGTCGCCTTTCTGGTCAGCCTGATGAAGATCTTCCATCTGTTTGTTGAGCATGGATGATTCATCTGCCTTGTAAGACTCATTCAAACAGGTGTTGAGCTTTCTCCATCTGTCTCTGGATTGCCGTGACTTTGAGACAAGGTAACGTCTTTTGGCCGCGTCCCTCTCAGACTTTAGGTGAATGGTCTTGTTCGTAACCCAGGTTGGCATGCCATGAGGTTTGCGTTTTCCAACAACTTTTTCGGCTGCTTCTGAAACTGCTTCCTCAAACTGTTCGTATCTCTCAGTTATTGGTGTGGATGTGTCGTTACACTTGAGGATTTCGAGGATCTGGAATAGCTCTTTTGTGTCAGCATTCTGCAGCTTTTCCCAGTCAAACCTCGGTCTTGTGCAGGGTTTCCCTTTGGTAGATCTTAGGCTACACACGAGCTTGATGCTGACAATCCGGTGGTCTGAGTCTAGTTCAACAGAGTTGTATGCTCTACAGTTCCTTAGGGAGTTTGTCCACTTGCTGTTAATTAGGATGTGGTCGAGCTGGTGTTTAGACCCTGCTGGGTGCATCCATGTCCACAGACGGCGTCTGGGTTGAGGGAATCTTGACTGCGCTGGGCGGAGTTTATATTCTTCGCACATACTCACTAGCCTCTCTCCATTGTTGTTTGTCATGTCATAGAAACAGTTTCGGCCAATAACCTCAGGGTGTGATGAGTGGCTGTCTAATCCAACTCGGGCATTAAAGTCTCCCAAAATCAAGTGGATGTTGTGTGTTTTCACCTGTTCAAGTTGTTGTAGAACTCATTTTTGTCGTCAGGAGTAGCACTTTCAGTTGGAGCATAAATGGACGTAATGGTGAGTTTGGGGTTACCATGGAATGTGGCAGTGATGATTCTGTTGCTGATGGAATTTACACTCTGTAGGCATCTGTGTCTGTATTTTGACACTAAAATACCAACACCTCCCTGACGCTGATTTGTAGCTGAGCTATACATTAGGACCCATTTTCTGTCATCAGACCATAACTCGTCGGTGTTGTTGGAAGTAATCAAGCGATGTTCCTGTATGCCAATGATGTCTATACCTGCATCTGCACAGCCTACAAATAGTTGGTGTACCTTCCCTTGTTGGTATAGGGTACGCACGTTGTATGTAGATACAACAAGAGGTTTGAAGGCAGATAGACGACGCTTCTCGGGACCAACAGTTCGTGATGTTGTGCCGAGTTCCCGCTGGCCCGTCATAGAGTCATTTGTTGACAGCCGCCCAGCTACCTTCGAGTTTGTAGTACTTGGTTTTTTCATTGTGGTTTTCGTAATCGAATTTGTTGCCAGAATTATTTTGGCCCAGTCTGGTAAGCTATACGGGTGATTAGCCCTGATTAGCTTTGGTCCGGGTGCACTATTTAATCCATAGTTGGGAACTATTTAACCCATAGTTTGGAACTATTTAACCCATAGTTGGGAAACTATTTAACCCATAGATGGGAAGCTATTTAACCCATAGTTGGGACTATTTTACACCATAGCTGGTAAGACAATGATCAGTAGAACCATGGAAGTAACAGTTACTTCCATGGTAGTACCCTGAACTACTCCAATAGCCCAAGGCCTACTGGTCAGATGCCACCCAGAGCTCCGTCTGTTGTATTCGTCATCATAGGTTTTCTTGGCAGGTAGTCGGTAGTGGGTTGCCGTTGCCTTCTACCATTGCGCAGTTAAAAGAAACCATTCACCAACTGTTGGTTACTAGCTTTCTCCTCCAAAGAAATCAAGCCAATCTGCCCTTACATTAGGCTATGCCCTGAAAGCTCTACTAGGAACGGCTGCTGCCCCGCCCTAGGCTAGAACGACTGTCACTTGTATAGACAATAGACATCCCCTGGTTTTCTAGCACATCTCAAAATTATTTTATCAAATTAAAAGAGGGGGAGATGCAGGTACAAAATACCTGACTTACAGGTGAGTTCAAAGAGAGAACTGGAAAGAAAGGAAGAGGAAGTGAGAACACCTAAACAAGCCCCCTACACCGCAGTGTGGGGTTACGCCGTTCCCGCCAACTGGAGATCTGTGTATATGTACTCCAGTTGACATCAGTGATTGTCTTGGTCTTTCCCGGGGGAAGGCGCCTCTAAACCCTATTTATGCAGACAAACTAACCTGGCTAGCAAGGTGTTCTACGAAAAAGAAATTAGAAGAAAAGCGTAAAAGAATGGGAAAATGTGTACAGAAGAAAGTACAGTTAAGACAGCTAAGGAGGATAGAGGGCGCTTAGCCCCTCACTCTAGTATAGACGTATATCCTTAAAAAGATGGACATGGATGTCTACACCATCCTCTCACCACACACACTCAACATCCTCTCCAAGAAGATCGATAAGAAGATCATTGGACTCTATACATACATACATACATACATACGAAAGGCTTTTATACCGCGCCATTTCTATAAGACCACGGCGCAAAAATATATACACAAAAAGACATGAAAATCTACATGGCATCAAAAGCAATAAACAGAGAAATATCTAACAAGATTAAATAGAAGCAATCAGATTTGTGAAAACAGGTGATGTTTGAGAGCTTTCTTAAACACTGTAACAGAGCATGATGTGCGGACTGCAACTGGTAATTTGTTCCATAGTTTTGGTGCAGCATAGAAGAAAGCTTTGTCAGCAGCTGATGCAAGAGTCCGGTTATGAATTTTGTGTTCTGTCAGACGAGACAAATCGGATGCAGAACGCAATCCCTCTCGCCCTGGTGAGTACAGAGTCAGGCCAGATGTTAAGTAAGCCGGACCCAAACCTGCGAGACATTTGTAAATGTAGAGCATGGTCTTGAAGTAGATGCGCTCCGTCACAGGTAGCCAGTGCAGTTGCTTCAAAAGTGGGGAAGCATGTTCTTTCTTTGCAACAGAAGATTAGCTTCGCAGCCCAGTTCTGCAGAACTTGTAGACGAGCAATTTCTTTAGCATTTGCACCCATGAGTAATACATTTCCATAGTCTAGTCTGGACAGAACAAGGGAACGGACAATGTCATTGCATGTGCTGAAGTCAAGAAAGCGTCGAATTCGCGAAATGTTCCTCAGATGAAATGATACACTACTGCGAAGAGTTGAAACTTGCCTGGACATAGTCATATGGGTGTCAAATATGACTCCTAGAGAGATGACGGCCTAGCAGTATTGAAAAACACACCTGGCACCACATCCGATCGACTCAGGAAGGACATCACCAAGATTTTCAACGACTTAGGGCTCAGTATCACCATCGATTGCAATCTCAAAGTTCAACTTCCACGACATCACGCTGAACCTAAACACCGGCAAGCATCATCCGTACCGCAAACTCAATGACCGGCCGCTGTATATCAACCAGCTCTAGAATCACTCACCTAACATCATCAACAACCTACCAGCATCTATAAGGAGACATATATCCGACATTTCATATGACAGAGAAGCATTCAATGATGCCGCGCCAGCATACGATGACGCCTTAAGATCTAGCGGATTCACCCAGCACTTATTGTACACGGAAAAGCAACCTAAGAAGACGCGACATCGGCAGCGCAATATCATCTGGTTCAACCCGCCATACAGCAAAAGCGTATCAACCAACATCGGCAGATCCTTCTTGAAACTCATCGACAAGCATTTCCAAAACCTAATTACAATCACGTTCGCAATAACTGGCATCTACAACCACGTCCGCAATAACTAAAGACTTTCCCGGTATACACAGAATAGCAACCAGTTGTCTGATGATCGCACAAGCGTGAAACTCTGAGTAGCAAGTACCGTTCCAAATGGTTTAACTTATATTTCGCTCTGCATCGCATCCCTTTGGATTAAATGTTTATTATTATTATTATTATTATTATTACACGTAAAACCATCCTCAATTATTTGCCCTTAGTACCCTTTTTACGCTTCAAAGGGGTATTTTAAAGTTCAAGCCAAATACCTATTTTATAGGCTGAAAGGATGGGGGTAACAGTTTTAAATACAAACGTACATGGATAAACTGTTGTAGTTGATTGACAATGGTGTTGTTAATTTTTAAGACACAAGAACAATATAATTATAATTTGATATTTTTATTTAGTACGAGAATAAGCCAAAATAGCTATCGTTAACTTGTTTTAATCTATTTATTATTATTTTTAAAAAGAAAATCGGATTGTGTTTTCTTATACAAAGTATGCATCTTTCAAACTGTTATCATATATTGTTTTAAACATATTTCTGATTATGTAATTATTTGAGTACATTATGTGCATTATGTGTATGCTAGAGAATGAGATCTATGGTTGCTGAATTGAATAAAGATTTTGCTTGTAGACCCTTCTAAAATTATGAAAACTAAGTCCAAATGTTTGTGAGGGATCTGTCCTCGTCATATGAGATATAGATGTTACTTTGATTCATTGACACTACCTGTACTTATGCTTCGCAGTGCAACGCGTCATGAACTAGTCGATATTTATTGCTATTATTGTACAAGACTTGCCGAATGTGTCAGCCAATTGACAAAAGTCGTTGATGGAGTTTTCCATAAAAAAACAAATACTTTTTTTTAAATAATACAAATGTACTTACTTTTTTACGCATTTGAGTTAATAATAAAATAGTAAAACATGGTATCCCGCACAAAGAAGATTTCTTGAGCAACACCAGCATGCTTCACTTTCATCTCACGGTTTCTGTTACCAGTGTCTACTGGTTCCCATTGACATTACATTGCAATGAATGTTTTATAATGTTGTTAGACGAAGGTCTTTCAAAATATCCTGATACAAGTAGTATAATTGATGTGACTTCATGTTCGTCCTCTCTTGTTTTTCTTAAAGACCTTCTATTTTTTGTATAACACATAGTTGGTATTCAACTTCTGTTCATATACAGGCTGTCCCAAATTGATTAGTACCCATCGATGCTTAAAGTTTATTAATTTTGTTCACCATCAAAATAAATGAGATTTAGGTCCGTTGTTTTACATTATCTTTGACATACTGTACCCTTTCATTAGAATCTTAGATTATGAATATCGGACTTATCTAACTGAGTTTACATTCTATTTTGTAAGACATGGTGATTTCACCTTTTTAGCAAAGTGCAAACAAATGTGTGGGGGTGTGTGTGTAAAAATTGTTTGAAAGAAACAAAAATATTCTCTCAAACTCTTGTATTCTATTGTTCCTTTCTATTTTAAACTGGTTTTTTTTATATGGTTGTTCATTTCATTAATGATTCTTCATTTTGAATCAAATTGAAGAGTAAAAATGGATCGTCACACATGAGCGATCCCAGGCTTTATTATGTACAATATGTCTAAGATGATGGAAAAACAACGGACCAAATCCCATTGATTTTGATGAAGAAAACATTAATGAACCTTGGGCATCGATATGGGTACCAATCATTTTGGGATAGCCTGTTTGTGACCAGATGCCTATCTGTACCATGTATTATATAGGTGGAAGTGACACGATCTCCAGTTGTTAATTACTTTAACACATGTTTTGGACTGTTTGTTTTGGGGAATTCCTGATGGCACCGTAGTGGTGATAAGTATGCTGGACTACACAAAAATATATTTGTATCCCGCCGGTATCGGTCTCAGAAAGGATATACCCGTGGTGCCTTTGCAGTAAAAGGGAGTGTTCAGAAATACTTTGGTTGGGTGTGCTTGGCAACTTGCAATTTTCGGTGTCTTAACTTGTTTGACCCCCCCCCCCCCCCCCCCCCTTTACAAGGTAAAATACTTATTTGACCCCCCCCCCCCCCCCCCCCCCCCGGTTCAAATGGGTTTGTATCATAGCCAGCCGTTTAATCTTAACCTTAAGTTCAGTGACCCGTGTCACGCTGGATTCTACTCATTGTGAGGTAACTTAGCGGTAACGAGTAAAAGCGAGTAAAAACAGGGGGATTAAA
This sequence comes from Ophiura sarsii, assembly GCA_035610835.1. Taxonomy (NCBI): domain Eukaryota; kingdom Metazoa; phylum Echinodermata; class Ophiuroidea; order Amphilepidida; family Ophiuridae; genus Ophiura; species Ophiura sarsii. The sequence goes on from CM069451.1 coordinate 67,157,586, forward strand.
AACTTACGTTAAATATTACCGTTACATATTACAGTTAAAGGTAGATGTTCCGATTTTCAACTTGAAGTTTTCTATTCGACATGAAAGGTCATCCTCAAAAAAGTCGTATTCCAAAGTTTGAGTTACATAACTCTAATGGTTCTTATTTTAGACGCACAAGATGCCGTGAAATGGGCCCATTGAGTTGTACACAAACTCTATTGGTGGTTAACCACTTTTCGCGGTAATTCGATGTTATTTCACCGATTTCTTCGTAATCATACTGATTTGGACCGTCAAATTTCAGTATGTTAATCAGAAAAATATGATCTTTCATATGATATGAAAATCTCCATATGTTTGAGAAAAATCTGTGCTATGAAAATGTGATCGGGTCATCTACCTTTAACTTTGCAGTGCCCTAGTATAAACACGCTCAATGTCTCACTGCATGACTAGTCATTTATAATTAAGCAGAGAGATTCTAACTAGTTTCATTATACTAGGAATAGTACTAGTTTAAGGCTCTCTTCGCAAATGGCGAACAGGGCAAAGGGCAAATAGTAGGTACATAAATATTGGCCGATCGGTTATTGATTTGAATCTATTCAATTTAGCATTAGGGCCATGGGATGGGGGCGGGATAAATCGTTGGATTAGGAACAAAGCCACTCGCATACATGTATCAAACATATACCATTCATCGAGTTACATTTAGCCCAAGATCACAATGGCGTATCCTGGGAGGGGGGGGGGGGGGGGGGGGGGGTACGGGGTCAATTGTTTTATAATTTTCACCACATTCAAATTGTAACTTTTAAGTTAAAAATAACATCCAAACCAAGAACATGATTGTATGCTCAATTCCAAATTATTTGTGACACGGGTCACTGAACTTAAGGTTAAGATTAAACGCCTGGCTGTTTCGACTGGGAAAGTTACCGTTAATTACCGGTAACAACCTGGTTTGTGAAGGTTTTTGTGGTTACAGACAGAACTTACCGTTAATTAGTCTGGCTGTTTCTATTGGGCAAACTTACCGGTAATTAACGTTAAGTTCCCCAGTAGAAACACGCTCATTGTGAAATGATGCAACGCTTTCTTTTAATCCAGATTGCGGATCCGTGCAAAGAGTGAATAGTAATCACTTCTCCCTTTTGCCACCTCGACGTATCACCAGAGTGGAATGGTACTCAATTATCAGTGATCCTCATTTTGCCGAATTATCAGGGAATGGAAGAAAATCTTTAGTGGAGTCAATGTAATGTTTTCGCCCGTCACACGTGATTAATTTAAAATTACCGGACTCGTTTAATACCTGTTATTTTAACTTGCAAAAATGTAAAGAAAGGACACTTAGATCTATTTGTTTTGGATTTACTTAATTCAGTTGTACCTAGGAATGTGATATTTATAATGTTTCGATGGGTATCCGCGAGTACGTGTTAAACCAATACTAAATTGGCAAATGTAAGAAAATCGTGTCCAGCAGCGTCGTCTGACGAAACCCAGGCGAAGAGTGGCATGTTTACATTGGTTGCATCCTTTTCGTAACACGCTATCGTAATGTTTACATTCTTCGCCTCATTTTACAAATACAAAAAATTAATGCAGGGATCAATGTGCAGCTTGAACCTACCCTCCTCAAGGTTAGTCAAAGATAAGATGCCTAGTAATATTTTTGGAGAGGTGAATCTTGAACTAATTCATACATTGGACAGGTGAATCTATGGTGAATCTTCACCTATATTTCAACTTCTCCCACATATTACTATTGAACGAACATGGTGCACTGAGGTGAATCTTCACCCTACAAATTGCAGGATAGACCTAATCTTGACCTAATTTATCCTGAAGAAAGGTGAATACAGGTGAATGCTTGAGGAGGGTAGGTTCAAGCTGCACATTGATCCCTGCATAAATGCTATACATCTTAAACTCTTATAACACTTTAAACTTAGAATGCTTGAAAGAGTCGGGGAGGGGGTTCCGTTTCATTGAAATACAACTTTTAAGTAAAACTCTTATAATACTTTAAACTTAAAAGAATTGAAAGAGTCGTGGAGCGGGTTTCGTTTCATTGTCCAGGACGATCATTTATTTTTACACTTGTGACACCAACAATACATACACATTTGCATTACATAATCTTACATAAATATATAAAGTCTTATATAAATATATAAATGTGTCTACATCACTCACTTCGCACTTTAAATATCAAAAGAATAGTGTTGTATTGTAAACAAGAATTATGATTTTCTATTCAAAGGAACTCATGAAATGTTTTTAATGACAATAATGCTATGCTTTTTGGATGATTCCTTTCAGGAAAAAAAAATATCATTATCTCACTTCACACATAAAACATATCAGTGTTTTTCTTTGTACTGAGTAATAACATACTTTTCTGAAACGATTTGTCTAAAAACATTATTCCTTTCAAACAATGCTCTAAATAGAAAATTGTAATTCTGATATTATGTGATTCAGATGGCACGAATTGACACAAATTATCCAAGTAGATTGTGAATGTTTACCATATATCAGAGAGACAAACAATACCGTTACTGGTTTTCCGTAAAATAAAAAAATGTGTTATCAATTGGTTGATTGATTGTTTGACAATTTCTACAATTGTGTATGCATGGTTGTGCATAGATTTTAAATATTTTGTAATAAATTGGTCTTAAATGTATCATTAATAATTGATAATGAATTGCATGATAGAAATCTCCCATTGATCATCATATCTATGTAATCGTCCATCGGGCAAATCAGAAATTATCATTTTAGTTGTTATGATAAAAACTGTTATGCTTCAACTTACTCTTGGGTCCGGTCAGGTGTAAGATTTAGCGACAATTATTCGCAAGTTAACTAATAGAATAGTAGCTTACCCCGGTTTGGTGCTCTCAAATTTATGGGTTACGCCTCAGTTACTATCGAGGCAGCGCTATTCTTCAGTTACTCGCCATTAGTGCACTCAGCCGAATATGTATATGAACAAATATCATTTAATAATAATAATGATAATAATAATAATAATCAGTATTTATATAGCGCCTTTTCCAAATGGCTCTAAGCGCTGTAATTTTGCTGCTGGTGAATCATCAGAATCAGGTCGCATCAACTAGGGTGCTGCCAATTTCTAGCGCAAACCTATCTGCACTTATATTGTAACATCCATCATTTTTCAATGCAGCTCCCCAAATACCATTGGGTCCAGGAAGTTTTTGATAACCGAAACAACTGATCACCGATTTTGAAAGCAGGAGGAAACCGGAGAACCCGGAGAAAACCTGCGAGAGCGTGCATGGATCGTGATAAACCAAATGCACATAGAGCCCGGTCGTGCACAGAATTATACAGTATTAATTATAGTGTTCCGAGGATAGACCCATGAGGTACACCACAAGATATAATAATTTTTATTAAGATGTAATGCCAATTAGAAACATATGTGAGTGCCTCTCGAATGAAAAATGTTTATAATGTAATGATGGTCCTTATTTTCCAGAGCATTATAAAAAAGATTGATATTTTCGGACTCGAAATTTCGTCATTTTATCTGTCTCTCAGACCAGCTCGATCATGGCTCATTATTAAAATTAACATTTGACCCAGGAAGTGACGTAGATAACTGACGACACTTTTTTTATTTTACGGAAAACTAGTAGCGTTATTGTTTGTCTCTCTGATATGGTAAACATTTGGCGCATGCGACAAATATTGTTTGAGTGGAATAGGACGATGTTTTATATGGATATCAACCTCGCTAGTTACTATTCTGATCTTACTCTCTAGTTTTGATCTCGAAATAACATCGCTAGTAATTTACGCTGAAGTTAGGGCATAAGTACTAGCGAGGTAGCTTACCGCTCTAGTCAGTTACGCCAATTTGGTGCACTCAGCCGCTAAACTATTATCTTTTATACTATATATATTTCCGGATTACACCACCGTTCGTGTTCTAGTCATAATGATCTGTTAAAGTGCTACTCTTTGAATATTGAGTTCCGTGAAGTATGCAACTGGTTCAAAGCAAATAAACTATCACTCAACGCTTAAATGACTAATGAAATGTATCTCGTATCAAACAAGGAATATAGATGATCAACACAGCATTTACCTTGATGATGTGACAAAACTTGTTCGTTTACGTGAAGCAAAGTTTTTTTCGGTTCTACAATTAATAAAGTTTTCTGCAGCGCATGCCAGGAAAACCAAGTTGTTGACAGGAATTTGAACCGTGCCCGTTGCCCTCTGGCTTCGTCATCTCCCGCGCAAATCGTATCGTGACTCGTTTTTCCCGCGGTTGTTTTGTCTTGTGTTTTGCTGGGCGTTGTGGCTCATTCTGTCATTCGACTGCACCCGCTTCGGACCTTGCTCGGAGGTTAAATAAAAAATACAGAATTGCTTCGCCCGAGCTTCGGTTTCTTCACTTCATCGTACATCTGTTTATAAACTGTAATCGCTAAAGTGCTAATATTTCAGTTCCGATACGAGGAAAAAACTGGTTTTAGTCTTATATTCGAAGCTGGATGCTACACTTCTCTGGGCTCTATAGGCAAGTCAGAGCTCAGGCCGGTCATCGCGTTATTCATGTGTTGCGCTGTCTGCAACATTTCCAGCGGGCAAGCTACGGTGGAAAAAATCAGTGGTTACACCAGTCTGAATCAACACCCAAGGAGCCTCTGTACTATTAAAAGGGTTCAACAAAAGAAAGTATACACTTTGTTTATGTCATTTTGAATAATATTCAATTTTGTTTTTGACCAAACAGGCTAGATAGGCATTTAGATGAATCTTTTAGGCATCATTTGATACCAAATTTGCCCCCTAACAACAAAGATAAACCATGATTAGCACCATTTAAAGAAAATTTGTCACTTTTCAAAAGTCACATTTTCAACGCACGCAAGCCGCGAGAAAATACTGTAATACTGTAAATAATGGATATTGATCACACAGTGGGGATGCGTTAGGCTGTGCCTGAGTGAGCGGGCTATTTGATTATGGACAGGTAACATGTGGTCTTTTCTTCCCGCGTAGTGTATTGAAAATGTGACTTTTAAAAAGTGACTAATTTGGTTTAAATGGTGCTAATCATGGTTTATCTTTGTTATTAGGGGGGAAATTTGGTATCAAATTATGCCTAAAAGATTCATCTAAATGCCTATTTAGCCTGTTTGGTCAAAACAAAAATTGAATGTTACTCAAAATGACATAAACAAAGTGTATACTTTCTTTTGTTGAACCCTTTATGTAATCAGATACATGTAGTTGAGAATTATGCTATTTTACAATAATTGGTCAGGAGGTGCCTAGAATGTGTAAATGTGTGCCAGTTTATTGTCGAGGACAGAGTTATCCCGTTTTAATCACGCGTCGCACACAGTTTTTTTCTTTATAAATTGATCCCTGTTATTGTTGGTAGGACCGTCAACGAGTTGTTGATTTT